>APFE030072388.1:50704-69515 GCA_000404065.3 Pinus taeda
AATGATATTGTCAAGCTTCAAGGGGAAAACAAATTCAAGGATGCAGCTTACATGGTAAGACGTTTAAAATTTATATTTAATTAATTTTGAAAAATTCATTTATGTACAAGTTAATTGAACTTTTACTATTTCATGTTACAGGCAAAATTTAAATCTTCTTAACAATGAAGATCAACAATTTATAAATGATTGTGAGTTCATTCATATTGATAGTTGGGCAAAAGATGATAGCCATATGTCTATGATTTTTAATTGGGTAAACGGAAAGAGTCATAGCCAAATACTGACTTATGATGTTGTTGTGGAAAAACTAACATATGAAGACAAAGAAGCAAAAGGAGAGATAGTTAACATTTATAAAAAACCACAATTATTGATTAACTATCTTATACACATATGTTAAAATGAAGGAGATTGGGTTCTGGATTTGTTTTCTGGCTCAGGTAAGTTTTATTATATGGAATTGAATTTCAATATGTTGTTTTTTAATTAATATGTCATTGTACTAATTTAGTTCATTAATTATTTTGTGCTTGATAATTAGGTACAACACTAGTATGTTGCCTTCAAAAAGGAAGAAATTGCATTGCAATTGAAAAAGATCCAGTATAGTGCAATTTCATTCAGTAAAGAATTAATGCTCTTCAATTTCTTCCAAATGCAATGCAAGAAATTGGGTTGAAGAAAGGGGACTTTAGTGAATCACGTGTGGCAAAAAAGGCAAAGGAACCCCAACCATCATTACATGGAATGTTTGGAAGGACATACATTGGGAGATTCATAGACATCAAAGATTCATTAGAAGAGGAAAATGAGCAAAAGGAAGTAGAAAATATTGTGGAAGAAGACAATGATGAAACTCTAGAGGATGAAGAGTTTGGATTACATGATGTTGTTGATTAAGTTTAAGTTATGCTTGGAAAATCTGACATTTTATGAAAGAATAAACACTCAATTAAGGTTATGCGTTCAATATTTGTAATATGTGATTTTCACATTGAATTTTAAGTTAATCATTATTTTTTGAAAAAAAAATGATTATTATTATTTTTTTGACATGAAATTTAAAAAAAAATAAAAAATAAAAAACTATTACTTAACCATTTTTAGTTAAAATTTTCGTATAAAAATTGTGATTTTGACATGTCAATTCTAGCAAATAAATATCAAAACGTGTAGTTTTTTAGATATATTTATGTTAAAAATGGTTATTTTTATATCCATTGTTAAAAAATATTGTTTTTTATAAATAATTATTTCATGTGGATTGAAAAATTAATTAAGGATGTATAAATATATACAATATCAAAACCTCAGAATATCGACCTTCTAATTTAAAAATGAAAAACAATAAAAACTTTACTACAAAAAAATTAAAATCAAAATAAAAAACAAGAAACTATGAAGAATACGACCATTTCAAAAATTATCAAATTTACAAAATAATTATTTACATTTTAACACATTAGAAATTTAAAGCCAAAAATAGGTCCTTTTAAAAAAGGGTCTGATGCAGAATACCCACTTTTACAATTAGCATGAAAATCACATACCATTCTAAAACGTAATGTACATAATATATATATATATTATATATATATATATTATTATATATATATATATATTAAAGTTCCAAAAACTATGCTCTAAAAAAAACATGTGTGTTCTGCATCATCTCTTTTCAAAATCAGGTCACTTTTTTTCTATCTCTATGAAATGGGTAACAATATGAGTTCCCATTTCAAAATTTACATTGATTTCCGCTATGTTCAAATTTCCTCTCTGATTTCAGGTAATTGTAGCTTCCATAAATATTTCATATGTTCTTACAAATTCATTTGTATTGATTCGTTAGTGCACATGCATGTATGTATATTTGGGATTATATCTTTAAATAATGCTTTATGAAACATAGCACCCAATCCTATTTCATCCATTATGTATCTTTTTAACTCAAATAAGTGTAGAATTATTGAAGTTTCAAGCTCTATATGATGATTTACTATATCTCCTCTTCTCTCATTGCTCTACAAAAGCTGATTAAACTGTAGGTCCTCGAACTACTCGACCTCCACTATTTCATACATATATTTCTATGAATTTTATATGTGAAAGAGTACCAAAAATACATGGCTTATGTCCTTGGATCAATGAACCAAACCATGTTATTTATTGTATATATTTACATCTGTGTATAAAATGTATATGATGTCTCTATTTTCCCGAAAATCATATGAGACACATAAAATCTAGATGTTACGAGGCATTGGTCTTATAAGAAATTTGAGGTTGTCTATGAAAGCAACAACATCTTTTGGCATCGTTGTCGGGGAACGTATTGAAGGATTTTTCCCCTAGGATACAATAAGTTAAGAACTCTTTCTATAGGTGAGCAAAGACATTCTGATTGCATCCTCATCACCTTGGCGACTCCACAAATCTCATTATCATTTATCATCCTAGCTTCTAGAAAGCCTCACACTCACTTAGATACCTCTCAGGAAAAACCCCTTTTCTATCTGACCCAGAGAAATTAATTTTCAGGAGATTCTGGAAGGAGAAAACTCCTACTACCCGTGCTACTGTCTCATCATTCTTTAAAGCTTCCACCTCCAACTCCCAACACGTTGTCATCCACTGCTTAGATTTTACTCCTAAGGTCCTTACATACCCTGAAAAATATGAGCTAGAGCACAATGCCCCCAAATCAAAGATCGAAGAGAAATACATATTAGTTATAAATCCTTCATTTCATTTCCTCCTCTCCTGAGATTGAAAAAGGTAAAGTTGTCATCAATAATAGAAATATCCATTGTATAGTTAGTCACACTACTCTCAGTCTAGTTACTCTAACCACTATGATTTTGGCCCAAGTTCCTCCTGTAAATATTAATCCTCCCTCATTAATCTAGATGGTTGTTCCAAGTTTCTTACTGAATAATTACGCCCTCTTGATTTACATTAACCCTAAGTGATATTCCTCAGGACTACCTATATATTTTACCTAGGTTCAATGAGGAGGATGAAAACACTACACAGAGACACATTGAAAACTTCTGTGCTTTTGTTGAGAATCTAAATGTAGAACAACTAGATGTGGTCCTGAGACTCTTTGTGAAATCCCTTGATGGAGAAGCCAGAAAATGGTTTAAGGCCCTACCTAATGCATCCATCAGTACCTGGGAAGAACATGAAAAAACTTTTACACAAAAATGGGGTGAAAATAGATATCAAGAGTATGTCCTCGCAGAGTTCAATGCTATAAAAGTAAGCGAGAAGAGGATATTTCAAAATTCATAAAAAGGTTAAATAAGTAGCATAATAACCTACCTATTGAGATAAAGCCTTGTAAAGTTGTTTCTTATGTAACATTTGTTGGAGCCTTTGAGACTTAATTTGGATTTACCCTAAGGGAGAGGAAATATCGTACTTTGGATCAACTCCAATTCGATGCTCTTGACGTAGAAGAAAATTTCACCTTGGTAGGGAACTCAAAAGGAAAGAAGGAACCTACTGAGAAGAAAAATGGGAAAGAAGAGACTTCCTCCTCTTTTCAAGCTAAAGAATTACCATATTTGAAGTGGGAAGAAATGGATAAACTCATTAAGATTTTATCTCATAAGGCGGTGAAGCTTGAGCTTGAAAACAAGAGTCTCACGAAACAAAATTCTCAAGGTAACAACCGAGGTTATAACCCACAGTATAAAAGGAAACCATTGCAGATACTTCAAAGGGAAAGAAAATATCAACTCAATCAAATCCCTCCTCCTCTATATATAGAATATTATCCAAATGAACGACCACCGATACACTTGAGATGCAGGGAAACTTGTATTCCCCCTTCTCTGAAGAGGAACAGGAAAACATGGCTCACCATGAGAGGTGCCATGCTAGAGAAGCAACAGTAAATGAAGAGGACATAGTGGATTATTGTAAACAATTTGCTGATTCCATGCAAGAACAACTACATTGAAGGTATGATCTGAGATCGCCCAAAAAGAGATCGAGGTAACAAGAACAATAAGAGGAAACTACTCGCCAAGATATTCCCCCTGTGTTAAAAAAAAAGGGAAAGGGAAGTTGATCCCTGACTCATCCAAAGTAAAAGTCTCCCTAAATAAGGAATGCAATAGCTCTAGAAAACACACAGAAGAGAAGACACTCATTCTGATAAAAGATACAATGATAAAGAAAGAGAGGTAGAGATGGGAGGCTTAGAAAAGGGCCAGTCTACATTCAATCTTTAGATGGAACTCGAGAAGATAAAGATACATGTTCCCCCAACTGAACTTCTAAAACAACCCAGTTATAAAGCTCAAGTCTCCCAGTTCATGCTCCCATCCACCACAATACCAACCCATGATTGTTTAAACCTTCAAGAAGGGAGACCAATGGTTGTCTGTTTGCCTCATGTCGAAGAACTTGATCTTTCCATAACACCCTTCTAAGTGACCCTGGTAATTCATGGCCTCTTATTGCACAACTGTATGTTGGACTCTGGATCCTTGCATAACCTCATTCCATTAGCCATGATGGAACAATTTGGCTTGCAAATCATGAAACCCTACAAGGACCTATACTCCTTTGACTTTAAGAGGGTCAAATGCTTGGGAATGATAAAATATCTGGTGGTAATCCTGGCTCAAATCCCTATGAAGAGCATAGTGATGGACACAATAGTGGCAGATATTCCCCCTCGGTTCAGTATGCTCCTATCCAGGTCTTAGGGTTCCAAGGTGGGGGAATCAATCAAATTAGATCTAACTTATGCCACTATTCCCACTTTTGGAGGTGAAGAAAGGAGGTTGTAAAGAGAGTCCAAATTCGTAAAAAATGTGACCCAAGTTGAAGGTTCTAAAAATTCTCCAGTGTATGGGAAAGAAAGCAACCTCTCCTTCCTATTCCTAGAAGAAGAAGAGACTATCTTAGAAGAACATAAGTACATCTAATGATGCAGTTAGACGACCAACACACAGATAAGAACAAAGTATGGAAATTATAATTGGATGGAGTGAATTCCAAAGAGGGAAATGGAGCAAGAGTATTGTTGGTAACTCTTGATGGCAGCTTTATACCTCCCTCATTCAAGATGGAGTTTGAGGCAAACAACAACGTGGAAAAGTATCAAGTATTGCTCGTTGGGATACAAACAACAAGGAATATGAATATTGAATGCTTAACTATGCATGGAGACTCTGAGATGATTGTAAAACAAATCTGAAATCAGTGCCACGCTAAACACCCCAAATTGAAGACTTACCAAATGAAGTATGGGATTTAATTGATAACTTCTTCCTAGCCTTTAATATCCAATTTCTTCCAAGAGAAGAAAACATAATGGCTGATTCCTTTGTGGTAGTAGCAAGCAATTTAATGAATCCTTAAAATCCACTTCTCAAGTACGAGGTGGAGGTTAGGCACAAACCTTCTATCCCTAATAATATCAAGCACTGGTAGTTATTCAAGGACGATGAGAAGATCAAGTGATCTATAGAAGTAGTTGGGGAGTTCACTAGCTCAAATATTGATCAAGGATAGGAAAAAGAGGCAAATCAAGAACCAATTTTTTGGGAAGACATAGTGGCTGGACAAAAAATTCTACAACTGGAAGGGAATATTATTCCTTGTGGGATAGTTACACTAGAAATATTATTTAAAAATAATGATGTAGCCTCCAAAAGAATGGCTCCGGAGATGGATGAAAAGATAGAAGATTGCAATATCAATGCAGAAGATGAACCCCAGATGGTCAGGCTATCAAAAGGAATCCTCGCACAATATAAACAAAAGTCTTTAAATCTCTTCAAAATGTATAAGGATGTTTTTTCTTGGTCTTATGAGGATTTAAAATCATTTGATACTAACATCATACAACATAAGATTCCTTTAAAGAGTGGAGTACAACCATGTAAGCTGAACCTCAGGTAGATTAATCCACTCTTACTCCCCTGTATTGAAAAATAAGTGAGGAAACTTCTATAGGCTAAAATCATAGTGCCTTTAAGGTACTCGGAGTGGATGGCCAACCTAGTCCCAGTCTGAAAAGAGAAAGGAGAAATAAGGTTATGTGTAGATTTTTGTAACCTTAAAATAGCATATTTGAAATACAACTACCCACTACCCAAGATGGATTACATATTACATAAGGTGGTTGGATCAGTTAGAATTTCCATGATGGATGGGTTCTCTAGTTACAACCAAGTGGCAATCCACCCTGATGATTAGAAGAACATTGTTTTCACCACCCGTTAGGGAACTTTCATGTATGCTCGCATGCCTTTCGGTCTTATCAATACAAGGGCCATCTTTCAGAGAGTTGCGGATATATATTTTGTAGGAGAGAAAAACAAGTTTGTAGTGATATATTTGGATGATATCAAAGTATTCTCTAAGACCGATGAAGAGCACATCCTCCACTTGAAGCTTACCTTTTAGAAATGCAAGAGATATGGACTATCCTTGAATCCCAAGAAATATTAGTTTTCCCTTAGTGAGGGGAAGCTACGAGAACATATAGTAGCGCAAGAAGGAGTGAAAATTAATCCCAAGTGAGTTGAAGCTATCATTCACATTCCTCTACCTAGAAATAAGAAAGAGGTTCAAGTATTTTTGGGGAGAATCAATTTCTTGAGAAGGTCCATACTCAACTATGTAGAAATAGTGAAGGGTATTACAGATATGCTTAAAAATGAAAATGAAGTCAAATGGAGCCCTATCTCTTGAGATTATTTTACTAAAATTAAAGAAGCTTTTGCTGAAGCACTGGTACTAGTCAGCTTTGACTACTCAACACCTTTCTATATCTTTTATTTTTCTTCTACACATATTATTGCTGCAGTTTTGCTACAGAAGAATAGATATGGTTATGAGAAGCCCATCGCCTTCTTCAACCAAGTCCTAAGGGATTCTGAGCTAAAATATAACATCTTGGAGAAACAACAATATGCACTAGTCAAAGATTTGAAGGCATTTCAAGTGTATGTGCTATAGTTAGAAATTATAGCATTTGTCCCAATGATAGTGCTCAAGGACATTCTTTTGCAAGGGGACAGTGAAGTAAAAATGAGTAGGTTGATAGCAAAGATAAATGAATATGAGTTAGACATAAATCCTACTAAGCTCATAAAATGCTAGTAGTTGGCCAAGATTTTATTAGAATCTAATTCCCAAGCTTTGGTAATAAACCTAATAATAGAGAAAAGCAGAAAAAAAGTTCAGCAGAACGAGATTAAAGCATCAAAGCAAAATATCTGTGCTAAATATGTGGTGTCACTGTGGTATAAGAGTACCATCTATTATCTCTTGCTTCTGGGGTGACCACTAAGGATGGACAAATCTAAATAAAGGACTCTGAGACTACAAGATCAAAACTATATCATATCCAATGGCCAACTCTACTAGAAGGACCCGACGTGAGTTTCGTTGTTATGTTTGGTAGAATGAAAAACTCATAAAGTGATTGAGTAATTCAATGGAGGAGTTTGTGGAGGCCACTATAGCTAGAACACCACATCTCAAAAAATCCTCAAGGTGGGATTCTACTATCCTACATAGTTTGGAAATGTTCATTTACAAGTCAGGTCATGTCAGAAGTGTCAAGTCTTTATTGAGTAACAAAAACTTTCTCCTCTTCCCATGATCCCAGTGCAGTGGAAAAACCCTTCAGACAGTGGGGAATAGACTTCATAGGAGAGATAAACCCACCTTCCAGTGGCCAACATAAGTGGATATTAATGACCATATATTATTTCACCAAGTGGGTAGAGGCCATCCCAACCAGAAACGCTACAAAATCAATGGTAATCAAGTTTACGGAGGAGAACATATTAGATACTTTTGGTTGCACTATCAAAATTATCACTGACAATGCTCAAGTCTTCAAATATGCAAAATTCACCAGCTTCTATTAGAAGTTCAATATCATCATCAAGCACTCCACTACATACTATCCTCAAGGAAATTGTTTAATTGAGTCCTCAAAAAAAACCGTGGTGAGAGTGTTGAAGAAGACCATCACTGAGAATCAGAGAAACTAGGACACCCAATTGAAGTTTTCCATCTGGGCCAACCGAGTGTCTCCTAAGAATTCCACTGGAAAATCACCTTTCGAGATATTGTATGGTAAAATTGTAGTCTTCCCAATCCAATTAGAAATGTGAGTGGCAAAGTTACTACAAGAAGTTGAGGAGAATCCAAGTGCTTTAACACGAAGGATAAACCAATTAGTTGAGCTTCATGAAAATAGGGAATAGGTTGGGACTAAATTGGCAAATTACCAATACAAATAAAATACCTGTTTGACAAAAAGGCCAAGGATTGACCTCTTCAACCAATGGATTTAGTTCTCGGATGGGATGTCTGATAGGAAGAAAAAGGTAAACAAGGAAAAATTTATTCACTTTGGTTCGGCCCTTTCAAAATTTCAAAAGGGAAAGGAAATAATACGTACCTGCTCGAAAATCTAGAAGGTGAATCTTTGGACCTACCAGTAAATGGTCAATTCCTAAAACTCTATTTCCAGAATTAAAGGTACATATCCTGCACTCGTTTTAAATATTGATGTGTGTATTGTAATTATCATATGAAATTTTCAATTATTTGTTTAAATTTCCACCTTCACAAAAATTTGACTTGTTTAAAAGAATCCATGCCAAAAAAGAGTAGTTCACAGACTACAGGTTCTCGATGCAATGCAATCCAATGCCCAATCCCCAGGTGGAGCCAATGTTGCACCTTCTAAAAAGAGTTCGAGTTTTATAAAGAGGGAAAAATAACAGAGAAGTTTGTATCCATCTTCCAAGCCAAAAAATCTCTAAAATCTAAATCAAACCCTCTCCACTGGATAGTGCTAAGAATAAGATTTCCAACGGTATATGGAATCCCTCAAATGGACCCTGGAATCAAAGATATGGAAAATTGAAGTTCAGGAGTTTTTTTCCTTTGAAAGGAAAGAAAGAAGAGCATATCGAAGGTTTGGGAGCAAATCGACGATCAGCGATTTAGATAGCAAAGGTCCAATATCGCAAATCTTATACCAAGAGAAAAATTGCGATCATTGATCACTAATATAGGAAATCGGTGATCAAGGGTCCATGGCCCATAGTATATTGGAGGTCCAAGAGCAAACCAATGGTCATAGGTCTCGGCATATTGACGATCGTCACAATGGTGAGGTGACAACTTGAAAAATGTTGCAATATTACGAGTTGCGATATGTTGTTGTTAAAGCATCGGGGAGGGCCGATTACAATTAACAAAGAATGTCAGTCAAAAACCAAGGGAAAGTGGGCCTATTTCTCTCTCCTCTAGAGGGCCATATGGCATAATACTATTGGACCCAATAAATCCACATGGCATCTGACATCATCATGATGCGGCAGTACAAAGCACACATGGCATGACATTTGACATTTTAAGGGGTCATAAGGGGTGAAAACAGGGTGACACGTGTCACCACTCACAAGGTGACACATGGAAAAGGATGATTTCATCTCGCAAATCAGCAATCAAAGGATGAGGAAAATCATTATATCAAGTTTAAATCTCTAATCTAAAAAACTCTAACTGAAGGTCTCCAATACAGGGACTGGCACGCGGTCATAAGGAGTCACAGAACCAAGGGCTAAGAGGTAGGGGGGAAATCACATATCGGTGATCACAACCATGGAGAAGCATTTAAATTGTTTCCTATAAAGGTGCATATCGGGGAAACACCTGATATCGTAGGCCTAAAGCGAGGTGGACAGATGGCATAAGGCAGGTCGCATGATTATGTGCAATTTATGTATCAAACCAATGGTTGGGCAAAGAAGTTGTTAAAGGTTTTTTTTGTTTTAAATCCTTCATGCTAGCCCTCCCTTATCCTCTTTCCACATGGGCCAAACCACCTCACATATCACAATCGCAAGAGTTGGGAGAGTGCAACCAGAGGCAAGGATTAGAGATTCTCGATCTCCAAGCTCTGATATTGAAAAAGGGGCCTAGGCGCATATGTAGAATGGTCCTATGTATTATGTGTTAGGACCGGTTATAATGCAATATACCAAAGAATCAACTCCTGTTCCAGATACATGAATTTTAGCTCCAGAAGGCTTAGGCCTTAAGTCCCCAAGTTTCTACCATGCAATTTTCACCTAAGCCGCGGGGCTAAAGCATAAGGGTCTTGTTATCACTATTAAAAGTTTTAAAATTTTGGACAACTCGCATGGTTCCAAAGTTTTTGCGTTAGTCATGGTCAAGTCATTTTTTAATTTTTTTTCTAGAGTCTAAGTTGTAGGGTTAGAGTCTCATTTCCATTATCAAATAAAGATCAACAACCTTGTTTTACCCCTTATGGATCCCATATCATTTTTAAAAAGTTCATGTATCTGGTCAGTTTAAAATTTGAATGCACTACAAAACTGTCTAAGTTTTTTTGTAGCACAAAATCGTGAAAATACACTACATGCGCTATGAAATCGGGGATTTGTAGTTAGGAGTTTTCGTAGCGCAAAACCCGGAATTTACACTAGATGCACTAAGAAATCGAGGATTTGTAAATGATCATGTCTAGCTGTCAAATCCACCAAAATCCGTTAAAGTTTCATCATCAGGTGTCAGTCCATGAACCTTACCTCTCACATGCAACCATTCATACCCATCATTAGATTCCTTAGGGTTCATTTGTATGTAGTCATTTCAAAAAAGGAAAGGGGTTAATTGATCCTAGACATATTCATGTTGATCTTGGTCATGTTCATGCAATAGACATTTCATGCAGTTCTTAGTCTGAGTAAACCAAGCCTAGGGTGAACAAAGACTAGAATTCTTCCACAAGTTTCAAGTGAGGTAGCTCTTCATCAAACTCAAGCGAGGCAGTTCCTCAACTAAACAAGGCAGTTTCTTCCAGGTCTCCTTCTCACAGGGATTTCAAAGGAGAAATGTTGGAAGAGAGAAATAATCACAGGTCAAGCCAGTGTTTGAGAACTGAGCCTGAAGGATTAGATGCTCTCACAAATGATAAAGAAGTTGAGGAAGCCTTCAAAAGAGTGGGTTGCTGGAGGTTTTGTGAAAAACTACAGGGAGGACATAGCCAAGTGGCCAAGAAATTTGCTCTCAATTTCAGAGGTTTGCATACAAAGGTTGGAGTGTTAGAATTGCCAATTTCTCCTGAGGTTATATCCTTAGTCATAGAAATTCCTAGCGGGCAGGAAAGGTGGTTTAAGAATTTCAAGTTTGAAATGGAACCTTGCAAGATATTCTTGAAGCCAGATTTTGTAGACATAGATTTAACTAAAGCAGTGCCCGAGAGTTATCTCAAAGATTCATTTGTCAACCTTCTCTCATGCATACAAAGGTATTTCACCTGTGAAGGAAGATACCACATGGTGTATTCTTATCATTTCAAGATACTATTGTATTTAGCTGGAATAATATCTCTAGATCTACCATTCTATCTATTCCGAAGTTTAGGCAAGATGTCTAATAAAATAAAGTTGAAGAAAGAAGCTTGTGAAACATCATTCTTCCATCATGGTTTAGTTAAATTAATTGTCCTGCATGAACTTTAGAGGGTGGATAGAGAATGTTCTACATTTCTATTTATGTCTGGTTTTAGAGCTGAAATAGGACTTAGCCTTAGGGCTAAGGACATATCATCTCCAGCAACAAGTCACCATGAAGAAACTAGGTCAAGCAGGTTTGTGAAACTAAAAGCTAGGAGGCAAGTTTAGCAGCCAGTGACACCATTAATTGTTCGAGATACCCCTCAGTAGTCAAAGAAGAAGAAGGTTCAAATTAAGGAAGCATCACAAGAGTATTCCATTGGTGAAACAATCCAAAGAAGGGTAACTAGAAGCCAAATAGCCAAAGAAAAGGGTAAAACAGTGGTCACTAATGAAAGCCCAGTCTCAAAGGGAAGTTTGAATGATCTTCTTCAAGCCATTGACATAGAAGAGTCCCCTCTGGTCCAACCAAACTTAATTGAAGCAGGTGAGAGCAAATCAAAGAAGATGAAATCATCAAAAAAGCTAAAATTTGATGACCAGGTTTCAAAATTTGTTTTTAAGTCCAGAAGGCCTGTGACTAGGCAGTCCAAAAAGTTACCGGAGACAGAGCTGGAGGTAAGTGAGACATGGGAGATATCAGAATTCCGTGAAGAGCTCATAGTTCCAATAGTGCAATCATCACTCATGCACGAACATGATAGAAACAAAGAAGTTGGTACTCAAGAAGAAGAAGATAACTTTGAGGAAGTCAAGAAGAAATTGAAGCTTGCCAATCTTGAGATTGACAAACTTAATAAAAGGGCAAGAAACATGCAATTTAAAAAGTCAATTTCAACAAAATGAAGGTCCTGTGGGAACACGAAAAAGTATCAAAACCTGAAGTAGTTAGAAAAAAGGCCCAATACTTCACCTAGACTATCCCTACCATCAAAGAAGCAAGGTATATCAGATGGAGTAATGACAGACTTATAACTAATATCAAAGTGATGAAAAGACAAATTGAGGACTTGGAAATTCAACTGGTCAAATCTGGAGGACAATCTCAGCACAAATGAACAGGGCAATAAGTGATGAAACCTTAACACAATTTTGATTGAAACTAGGAAATTACTTTTTGAAGTTGTTTTATGGATGGGCAATCTCAAGAATATGTGGCATATTAGCAGAAGGAAACAACTGTGTAGAATCCTAAGACGGACAATTTTTTGAAAAAACTTTGTATTTTGATTCACACGGTAGTTTTGTAGCGCTGTTGTAGGTACAATTTTGTTCCTTTTCATCAATCCTCAAAGGAAAGAAGGGGTATTTTTGGAAAGGGATGCTGCTAGAGAATGTAAGGAGGACATTTGAGAAGGTTTAAAGCACAAGTGAAGGAAAATCTCAAAAAATGCAAGAACAAAGTTTTGTGCTACCAAAACAACAATTTATTTTGTGGTGCATCTAGATGGATTGTTTTCATACAACTTCAAGGAGTTCAATTGTGCACAAAGCGTAAGAGCAGGGTTCCATGCCTAGTTCCACATATGTCATGTGATTAAAGAGGATAGTTTGGCCAGCAGAAGCTTCGAAGAACATAATTGAAGACCAAGGTTGCATTGCAAGGGACAGTTTCCTATTTTTTAGGATAGTTAAAGGAGAGGTGATTGAAGGCCAACAGGGGGTTATAGTCATCACCAAAGTGAAAGTTAAGGAGGAGGGGTAGATGTCAAAGATAAAATTTATTTCATAGTCTAGGTTGTTGCTATCATAATAAGGATTTGTACTCCTAATTGTATTAGGACTCTAGGACTGTTAGTTAACTACTACTTGTAATTAATAGCCTCTTTTAGGTATGAATATGTGTCAAGTCAAGAAAATTCGAACTCCCCTCATGTTGGAGGAAGGAATCCAAGATTGTAATTAGCTCTATATAAGACAAGAGGTGGAATGCCTCAAGGTTTGGAAATTTAGAAAATAAATAGGCATTTTATGTTATTGTACTAGACTGTGTGTTTGATGTTAATACAAAAGTTTGGCTTTACTACTCAGGATTCAGAGAGGGTTTTATGTGTTGAACTTCTCATCGCTTTCTTCATTTTCTCACTTGTAGTGGTATGAACACATGTTACATAGAATTCATTGACAATGCTCTAACTTCTTTCATGTGTTTATGAACTGTGTTTCCTATATTATGTCTCTGTTTTGCTGATAGATTAAAACTCTTTTTGCCTTGACTTCCATGTAAGTTGATCTGTTGTTGAACTAAAACATACTCTGACTCCATATCCCAATGGATATTTGTTAATTTTTATTTCAACCATTTATAGAATTTCATTTGATTTCTTTCCATAGAGTTAGCCATCTGATCCTTAAACCAAATCTTTAACCCAGTGAGAGAGCCCTCTAAGGTTGAGGAGGATAAGCCTCAGCCAAAAGTTTGATCTGAAACAGTTACTAAAATTCTTCCTGATTAGCAGCCTATCAGGAGCTGATTTTGTGATAACATTTTGGTCGTCTACCGGGAGTTTGAAGATTACTCTTTCCCAAAAATCAAGAAGCTGAACTTCTGAAGGTAGCAGGAGCTCAGGAAACTTTTCAAGGCTGCAATCTACCTTGGTGACTCCATAAAATTTCAAAGTTTTAAAGGTGGATTCAAGAAGGAGATACACACGGAGTAATCTTGATCCCAATCCACCTACCATTGGAGACAACCCTAACAGTGCTTCACAAGCTAGTCAAAGATTTTCAGAGATATCAGGTACTCCATCTCATTCAAAATAATTCTTAAGAAGCCCTCAAGATAAAAAAGTTGATGATAAAATTCATGAAGTATTGTCTAGATCAAAAAATGAGGAGGAACTCATTGGTATTATTTTAGACTTGCAAAAGAGAGGGATTGATACCTTAGCACTAGTATCACAAGAAGACAAGGAAGAATTTTGGGAAGTGGTTACCTCTGAGTTGTTCTTAGAGAGGGAAGCCATAGATAAATTGAAAGAACTTGATCCTTATGAAGTCTTGCTGAAATCTAAAGCCGGTTTTCCTCTTCCAAATTGGAGCTCATTTGTTAGTGGTTTGCAGAGACCAAGTAGTCCTCCTCATATTAGTTCTTCAGCTTCTATTTCTGTTGTTCCTAGTGGATTTCAAAAACCAAGCATCCTTCCTCACATTATTTCTTCATCCTCTGCTCAATTTATTCCTATAACTATTGTTCCTCCTTTAATCATGGACGTACCTACTAGGTATGCTCCACTCGTGGTTCCTGCTGTTTTGCAAGACCTGCCTAGTAAATATATTGTTAGGATTTCTACATGGGGTAGTGATGAAGAAATTATAGCTGAGGAACATGTTAATAAGTTCAATGATTTTTCTGATAGAGAAGAAGTCAATGATGAGGATGTCAAATTAAGATTATTTGCACAAAGCTTCATTGGCGAAGTTATAAAATAGTTTAAAGCTCTTACACCAGGAAGCATTCGAAGTTGGGCAGAATTTGAAGATAGTTTTCTAAGGAAATGGGGAAATAGAACTAATCTAGTTCAAGAACTCACTAAATATAACAAACTTAGAAGAGAATCTGATGAGAATATCCAAAACTTTTCAAAAAGATTCAATAAAGTATTTAACTCAATTACACCTCGTTTGAAACCTCTAGAAGCCTTAGCACAAATGAGATATGTTGAGCATTTGATTCTGACTTTTCTCTTTTGCTAAGAGAAAGAGAGTCGGCCACACTTGCTGATATGTAGATGATGCAGTAAAGGTAGAGGTAAACATGATAGCTGCCAAAAAGTCAAAAATGGGAAAAGCTAAATTGAAACAAGAAGAGAAACCTTCCTCTTCAAGTCCTGAAGATAAATTAGACTTAATGATGAAAACAATGGAGAAGTTGATGGATAGGTTAGCTCTTGGAAACACCTCTCCTCCCCCTGCACAACAGGAACCTCAATTTAGAAACCCTCAATTCAGGAGACCTCAAAACCAACAAAGAACAAGAGAGAATAGGAATCAGTAGCTTGACCCAACAGTGGGACCTCCTTTTCAGCAGAATTTGGTTGATGAAGAAGATGATTCTGAAATCCCTGAAGAATCCATCCATTGTCTTGATGAGGAGGTGTCAAGAATTTTCTTGAATAAAGAAGAACATGATGAGTCTGGTTTGATCAAGCAAGGGGACAAGCCTTCAGATTATTTAAAAGGGTATCAACATTCTATCTTTGAAATGCAAGAAAAGTACAATCTTAGAAATAGAAATGTGCCAATTATTGCAAACAAAACACAAACCTAGAAAGATGTTTCAAAGGCTATTGAAGCCAAGAAAGATGCCCCAAAGGTTATTGAAGGTAAGGAAGATCTTCCACCTGGTAAAAATGACACTCAACTCCTTCCTCCTACCAAAGAAGCTAAAAATTCTATTTTTGTTTTCAATCTTGAGAATGAAATTTCAAAAATTAAAATATCAGTCCCTTTTAGTGAGATTCACAAGGTAGATAAATATAGAAGCAAGATTGTAGAGATGTTAAATTCACAACCAGGAGCTGTTGATATCTTAAATGTCCAAGAAGATAATCCTACTATATATTTGGGTCGAAGGTTAGAAGATGATCAAAATGAAGAGTTTCCTCCTTTCTATGTAAGCATTAGTATTCATGATATGACCTTACATAATGCTATGTTGGATTTGGGGGCTTCTCATAATCTCATGCCCAAAATAATTATGGAAAGATTAGGATTACATGTAACAAGACCTTATAAGGATTTATTCTCTTTTGATTCAAAAAGAGTCCAATGTATTGGTCTAATCAAAGATGTTGTTGTTGGTCTAACACAAATCCCAGCAAAGACAATTGTTATGGACATTATTGTGGCTGATATTCCGACAAAATTTGGGATGTTTCTTTCAAGATCATGGGCAGAAAAAATCAAAGGCACAATGCATATGGACCTCACCTATGCCACCATTCCTATTTTTGGTGAACAAAGGAGATTGTATTGGGAAACTAGAATGGCTTATATGGTAAGCAGCAAAGATAAACGTCATAATTTTCCTATTTATTAATTTGATAAGGAACTTGAATCTGCCATTATTTTAAATGAGTTAGTTGATAGTGGACCGGAAGAGATGAAAATAGAAAATCAGCACTTAGAAAATCAACAAGAAAATGACAAAGAGATGAAGGGATGTTGGTCTTTGTACTTTGATGTATCAACAAGAAAAGAAGTGGGAGGAGCTGGAATTTGGATCACAAGTCCAAGTGATGAAAGTAAGTTTTACTCTTACAAACTAAATTTTGATTGCACAAATAATATGGCTGAATACGAATCTCTAATTTTGGGCCTAGAAGTTTTGGTAAGAATGCAGGCTCAGAATATTTCCATTTAGGGAGATTTCGAATTGGTTATTAGGCAAGTTGAGGGTGCCTATCAAACAAGGGATGTAACAATGATAGCCTACAGAAATCTAGTTTTAGATATGTTGGAAAATTTTGAAGCATATTCTTTCACTATCAAAACTAGAGACCAAAATTCAATTGCTGATTCACTTACTGTGTCGACAAGCCTATTTGTTATTCCTATTGATCCAGGTGGATATTGGTGGCTACCTGCCAAGTCCACTTGGACCCCCACCATTGTCTTTCTCAGCATTTTTAGTTTCCTTAATTGTAGCACAACTTACTATTTTTAGCAGTTTTTCGGGTCCTGAACTTCCGGAGCCGTTTTGAGGCCCTAAACGACGTTTTTTGGGGAATCCGGGGGCAACATGTGTCCATGCAATGGACCGATGTTGCCCGTTCCAACAATGATAGTGCTCGAATAGATCTTTCTAATGAGCTATATTGTACGCATCAAACGGAGATCATATGCAAAAGTTACGACCCCGGGAAGTTGATGTACCAACTTACCCCCAAACGGGGCCCACAGTTTGGCGTTTCATCTCCTAGGGTTAGGTTTTGGAATGTGAAGGGTTTTTCATTGTTTCTCAACAATAAATAGGCCTTCGAGCCTCATTGTAACACAGTTCAGAGGCATGTAGCCATCACATCTCTTCTCAGAGATAAGCTACCATCGCCCTAGCTAGTTTATTTCCATTTCTGATTGTAAGCATGTTCAGTATTTTCCATTAATGAAATGAAGTATTATTTCCGCTGCATCTTTGTGTATATGATTATCTCTGTAATTTGTTGTTCCTGTTTAAATCCGGATCAGTGGTATCAGAGCGGTCTGTTTTTCTCTGTTTTTCTTTGCATGTCCCCAACAAGGTCGGGATATAAGGAGTTAGGGCTTGAACTGGTTGAACCTTTGCAAGACCACCCTCGCAAATCCCGACGGCCTCCCATGGCGGACGAGAAGAAAGACGAGGGGGCAAGAGATCCCATCAAAATCTTGCTCGAAGAAGCCCTCGAGCGACAACGGAACGCGATGATGGACAACTTTGCCCAGATCCTTCAGCGGCTACCCAGAAGCAACGCATCGGCTTCCAGCAGCTACTCTGGAAACACCACACCCCTTAAGGTACAAGTTAATTTTGAAATCCCCATATTCGAGGGTCAGATAGACACAGACGCCGTAGATAAATGGTTAAATCTGCTAGAGGGTTATTTTTCTGTTCATGAATTTTCGAGCCGGGAAAAGATTGTTTTTGCTCTCCTCAAAGCAGCCCCCCACGTCAAGGACTGGTGGGAAACCTACTGCGCACAGAAGGATGAAAGTATTGGCTCACTATTTTCAGCCGCACCCACCTGGGATTCGTTTCGGGATGCCATCAAGGAGCAGTACTACCCTGTCGGGAGCTATGAGGATGAATACATAAAGTGGACCAAACTGCGGCAGGGAAGGGACCAAGACGTGCCAGAGTTCACCAATCTTTCCATACTCTTCGCACAAAGTTGGGTATCAAGGATTCGGAGCAACATTTGATACTCAAATATCGTGGCTGCCTGCACAAGTACATCCAGGAAGAAATACAATTCCTAAACATCCCCTCGCTCGGCGCAGCGTACCAGTATGCTATCAAGGTCGAGCAGAAGTTTAAACAAAATAAGCGAGACTTTGGATCTGCAAATCCAAAGTAGGGGAAAGGTGCCCCTAAACCACAGAACAAAGGACAAAGCCAAGGCGGGACAGCCCAAGACAACCAGCCAAAGCTGCAAGCAAAGAACAACGCCGCGAAGCCGAGAAAGGACACTAGAAAATGGTGTGAGTTCCATAAGAGCTCCACTCACAACACAAGTGAGTGCCGGACCAAGCAGTCACTGGTGGCCGAGCTGAAGGTTTCAGAATCAGATGCATGTTCCGAATCTGAGTCAGAACCCGATAAGGGGTATGAAAAAGGGAAGCAGATCATT
>APFE030072388.1:73399-145591 GCA_000404065.3 Pinus taeda
GAGGTTGTCAATAGGATGATTGTGCACATTCTGCGCATGTATAACTTAAATCATCCACGCACATGGGACAAGAGCCTCCCCTATGTTCAGCACAGCTACAACTGAGCTCTTCACAGCTCCACTGGCCATAGCCTTTTCAGGTGGGGTTGGGATTCCAGCCACTATGCCCCATTGATGTGGCCATGCCACTTGCAGCTACTCACATGAATTCAGCTCATGTCCAGTCCGAAAAAGATAAGGCCACCAGCTTCATTGAGTGCATCCAACATATTCGCCAGCAGGTCCATGACATTCTTGAGAAATCAAATTCCAAGTACAAGCAGCGACATGATCAACATTGGGTGCCACACAAGTTTCAGGTGGGCGACAAAGTCTGGTTTCATTTGCAAAAGGAGCGCCTTACTAGAGCCTATCGGAAATTGAGACCACTCCGATATGGTCCTTACACCATTACTAAGGCTATGGGAGACAATGCATTTGAGCTCAGCATTTCCCCATTCCTGGGCCTGCACTTAGTGTTCAATGTGGACCGCCTTCGGCCATACTTTCCACCATTGCTAGACACATCCGACATTGCAGAACAGCTCCAACCCACAAAATTAAATCCAGACTGCATGGAATAAGCTGCAACTGATCGGATCATGGACACACAAACCAAGAACACTCACCAACAGAATATCCAACTGTATCGAGTTGTCAAAGCAGGCCAACTCCTTCAGCAAGGCAAGTGGTTCACCAGAGAACAGGTTCAGCAGAAGTTTCCTCATCTCATGGAGGAGCTCAACGCAATGGGGACCATTGCTTCCTAAGGGGGGAGGAATGATCCAGGTGGATATTGGTGGCCACCTGCCAAGTCCACCTGGACCCCCACCATTGTCTTTTTCAGCATTTTCAGTTTCCTTAATTGTAGCACAACTTACTATTTTTAGCAGTTTTTCGGGTCCTGAACTTCCGGAGCCGTTTTGAGGCCCTAAACGACGTTTTTTGGGAATCCGGGGGCAACATGGGTCCATGGAATGGACCGATGTTTCTTTTTCCAACAATGATAGTGCTCGAATAGATCTTTCTAATGAGCTATTGTACGCGTCAAACGGAGATCATATGCTAAAGTTACGACCCCGGGAAGTTGATGTACCAACTTACCCCCAAACGGGGCCGACAGTTTGGCGTTTCATCTCCTAGGGTTAGGTTTTGGAATGTTAAGGGTTTTTCATTGTTTCTCAACAATAAATAGGCCTTCGAGCCTCATTGTAAGATAGTTCAGAGGCATGTAGCCATCACATCTCTTCTCAGAGATAAGCTACCATCGCCCTAGCTAGTTTATTTCCATTTCTGATTGTAAGCATGTTCAGTATTTTCCATTAATGAAATGAAGTATTATTTCCGCTGCATCTTTGTGTATATGGTTATCTCTGTAATTTGTTGTGTTCCTGTTTAAATCTGGATCACCTATTCATTCTTCTAAGAAATACGAAGTTGAATTCTATCATAGACCAGGCATGCCAGATAATATCACCAATTGGCAAGTTTTTGAAGATGATCAGTAGGTAAAGAATTTTATTGAACTAAAAGAAGAATTTGAAATAACTCAAGTAGATCAACAAAACATGATTGTTGAGTCTAAAGAAAGTTCTGAAGTCTAGAAGTTGAAGAATAATTCCATACAAAAAGGGCTTATTCCTCTTGGAAAGCTCTTTGATGAAAATTATGTGTTCAACTCGCCAAAGATTCAAGCTGATGAAGAGGAAATAGAAAGCTGCAACTTGGGTTCATCTGCTTTACCTAAGATGATCAAAATTTCAAAGTTTCTTTCAACTGATATGAAAGTCAAGTATATTGAGATGATCAAAAGTTTTTTTGATGTTTTTGCTTGGAGTTATGCTAACATAAAACAGTATGATCCTTCCATTATTTAGCATACTATTCCTATTAAAGAAAATGAGAAACCTTTCAAACAAAAGTTGAGAAGAATTAATCTGCTTCTTATGCCATTGATTAAAAAGGAGATTAAGAAACTCTTTGATGCTAAAATAATTGTCCCAATTAGATTCTCAAATTGGCTTGCAAATTTGGTTCTGGTTAGAAAGAAGAATGGAGAAATTAGAATTTGTATTGATTTCAGAAATTTGAATAAGGCTTCATTGAAGGACAACTATCCTCTTCCCAATATGGATTCAATCCTGCAAAATATTGTTGGTTCACAAAGAATGTCCATGCTTGATGGTTTTTCAGGGTACAATCAGATTTTTATGCATCCGGATGATGAAGAGAAGACAACCCTCACAACACCATGGGGCTCATTCATGTATTCCAAAATGCTTTTTGGTCTCATGAATGCAAGAGCCACTTTCCAAAGGGCAATGGACATTGCTTTTTCTAAAGAAAAGGATAGATCAGCAGTTGTTTATCTTAATGACATAACAACCTTTTCAAAGAAAGAAGAAGATCATCTGAAGTAGCTAGAAAAACTTCTGCTGAAATGTAAAAGGTTTGGTATATCTCTTAATCCTACTAAAAGTATCTTTGCTTTAACATCTGGAAAGTTACTTTGTTGTATCATTTTTGAAGAAGGAATTAGGATTTATCCTAATAGAGTTAATGCAATTCAAAAGGTAGATATACCAAGAAGTAGGAAAGAAATTCAATCTTTTCTTGGGAAAGTGAATTTTGTTAGGTGCTTCATTCCTAATTTTGTTGAGATTGTCAAAGATATAACAAGGATGTTAAAGAAAGGAGTGGACAACTTAAGCGAAGAAGTCTTTTGAGGAAATCAAGAAGGCACTTACATAAGCACCAATACTCATCAGTCTAGATTTTTCCAAAGAATTTCTCATTTTTACATTTGCTTCCGAGAATACAATTGCCAAGGTTCTTCTACAAAAAGGAAAGCAAGGTACTGAACAACCTATTTCTTTCTTTATTAGGACATTAGCAAATGTTGATCTAAAGTACAATATTCTAGAAAAGAAAGCTTATACCTTAGTGATTTTAGAATTTACATTATTCATTCTCACATTGTGGCATATGTTCCATGTACGATGGTGAAAGATATTCTAACTCAAGTAGATCCTGATGGAAAAAGGGGTAAGTGGATTGCAAAATTCCTAGAGTATGATATAGATATCAAGCCAACCAAATTGGTGAAGGGACAAGGCTTGGCAAAGCTAATGACTCAGTCAAATCTGGACTGTCTTGACATAAATCTGAATGCAAAAATCTCAGAAATTTCTGAAATTGAGGAAGAGTTGGTCCAAATTGATGAGAAAATTTTTATTTCAGAATGGTATAAGGATGTGGCTTTTTTTATACAGCATAATAACGCTCCTGCCAATCTAACAAAGTCCAAAGCAAGGTTTGTTAAGCTGAAGTCTTTGAGATATTTTTTTTATGATCAAAATTTGTTTTGGAAAGATGTAGGAGGAATTTTGCTGAATTGCCTCCTTGAAGAAGAATCTAACAAAGTTATTGAAGAATTTCATAAAGGATATTGTGGAGGACATCATTATTGGAAATCTATAGCAAATAAGATCCTAAGAGCTAGATATTTTTGGCCAACTATGTTTAGAGACATTTACAAAAGGGTGGCTGCATGTCATGAATGTCAAATTTTTAAAGGGAAAAGAAAGCTTATGCCTTTGCCTTGGTTCCTATCTACGTTGAAGCGCCTTTCCAGTAGTGGGAATTGGATTTTATCAGATAGATTTTTCCTCCTTCATCAGGGCAGCATCGCTGGATTCTCACAGCAATGGATTACTTCGCCAAATTGATAGAGGTGATTCCAACAAGGCAAGCTAATGATTCAGTAATTATTTCTTTCCTAGAAAAAAATATATTGTCTCGATTTGGCTGCCCAATGAAGATTATAATAGATAATGCTCAATATTTTAAGTCCAAGAAAATGATTAATTTTTGTCATCAATATCACATTACTCTTGGACACTCTACTGCTTACTATCTACAAGGAAATGGCCTTGTTGAATCATCAAATAAGAGCATTGTAAGGATCATCAAAAAGGTGTTGCAGGAAAACAAGAAATCTTGGCACTTAAAGCTGAAGTATGCCTTATGGGTTGATAGGATTTGTACAAAGAGATCAATTGGGACTTCACCATATGAACTAGTTTACGGTGCCGAAGCTATATTTCCAACATCACTTGGAGTACCAGTAATGAAGCTAATTAAAGGAATTGAAGAAGAACCGAATTCCATTCGAAGGAGAATCAACCAGATGATAGCCCTACAAGAGAAGAGAAGTGAAGTCTATGAAAGTCATCAACATAGTCAGAATAGAATTAAGACTACATTTGATAAAAAGATCGGAGAAGACAATTTTCAAACTCAAGACAAAGTGGTGAAATGGGAGGCTAGAATCGAAGAAAAAGGAAAGCACGGTAAGTTTGAGAATTTATGGAAGGGTCCTTTTCAGATTTTCGGTTTTCATGGGAACAACACTTATATACTGCAGGAAATTGATGGAGGATCATATGCTGGAGGGCTTGCTAATGGCAGGTTCCTAAAGCATTATCGTTGCTGAAGTATTATCAACCTCTCACGACATTGTATATATTCGTTTTTGTCAGTTCTTGCTAATAATGACAAGTTGAAATAGAAATCTTAAGCCTAAGGTGAAGGCCCAAATAGCTTGAAGAGGATGCTTTTCAATCAAACTTATATTTTTTATTATAAGTGGATAAAGCATTCGAACTGCAGGTTCTTCGTGTACAACAAGAGCACACTATCTGAAGTGGAGCCACTATTGTCACTGTAAAAAGTTTTAAAATTTTGGATAGCTCGCATGGTTCCAAAGTTTTTATGTTAGTCATGGTCAAGTCATTTTTTATGTTTTTTTTTAGATTCTAAGTCATAGGGTTAGAGTCTCATTTCCATTATCAAATAAAGATCAACAACCTTGTTCTACCCCTTATGGATCCCATATCATTTTAAAGAAACTCATGTATCTGGTCGTTTTAAAATTTGAACGCACTACGAAACTGTATAGGTGTTTCTGTACCGCAAAATCCTAAAAATACACTACATGCACTACAAAATCGGGGATTCGTAGTTAGGAGTTTTTGTAGCACAAAACCATGAATTTACACTGGATGCGCTACGAAATTGGGGAATATTCATAAACGATCATGTCTAGCTGTCAAATCCACCAGGACATGTTAAAGTTTCATCATCAGGTGTCAGTCCATGAACCTTACCTCTCACATGCAACCATTCATACCCATCATTAGATTCGTTTGGGGTCATTTGTCCGTAGTCATTTCAAATTTCAGAAAATGGAAGGGGTTAATTGATCCTAGACATATTCGTGTTGATCTTGGTCATGTTCATGCAATAGACATTTGATGCAGTTCTTAGTTTGAGTAAACCAAGACGAGGGTGAACAGAGACCAAAATTCTTCCGCAAGTTTCAAGTGAGGCAGCTCTTTATCAAACTCAAGCGAGGTAGTTCCTCAACTAAAGAAGGCAGTTTCTTCCTGGTCTCCTTCTCATAGGGATTTCAAAGGAGAAATGTCAGAAGAGAGAAAGAATCACAGGCCAGGCCAGTGTTTGAGAACTAAGCCTGAAGGATTAGATGCTCTCACAAAGGATAAAGTAGTTGAGGAAGCCTTCAAAAAAGTGGGCTGCTGGAGGTTCTGTGAAAAACTACAGGGAGAACATAGCCAAGTGACCAAGGAATTTGCTCTCAATTTCATAGGTTTTCATACAAAGACTGGAGTGTTAGAACAGCCAATTTCTCTTGAGGTTATGTATTTAGTCACAGAAATTCCTAGAGGGCAGGAAAGGTGGTTTAAGAATTTCAAGTTTGAAATGGCACCTTGCAAGATATTCTTCAAGCCAGAGATTGTAGACACAGATTTAACTAAAGCAGTGCCCAAGAGTTATGTCAAAGATTCATTTTCCAACCTTCTCTCATGCATACAAAGGTATTTCAACTATGAAGGAAGATACCACAAGGTGTATTCTTATCATTTCAAACTACTATTGCATTTCACTGGAGTAATATCTCTAGATCTACCTTTCTATCTGTTTCAAAGTTTAGCCAAGATGTCTGAAAAAATACATTTAAAGAAAGAAGCTTGTGAAACATCATTGTTCCATCATGGCTTAGTTAAATTAATTGTCTTGCATGAACTTTAGAAGGTAGATAGAGAATGGTCTCCATCTCTATTTATGTATGGTTTTAGAGATGAAACTGGACTTAGCCCTAGGGCTAAGGAAATATCATCTCCAGTAACAAGTCACCATGAAGAAAATAGGTCAAGTAGGTTTGTGAAACTAAAAGCTAGAAGGCAAGTTAAGCAGCGAGTGACACCATTGATTGTTCAAGATACCCCTCAGCAGTCACAGAAGAAGAATGTTCAAATTAAGGAAGCAGCACAAGAGCAGTCCATTGGTGAAACAGTCTAGAGAAGGGTAACTAGAAGCCAAATAGCCAAAGAAAAGGGTGAAACAGTGGTCATTGATGAAGGCCCAGTCTCAAAGGGTAGTTTAAATGATCTTCTTCAAGCCATTGACATAGAAGAGTCCCCTCTGGTCCAAGAAGACTTAATTGAAGCAAGTGAGAGAAAACCAAAGAAGATGAAATCATCAAGAAAGCTAAAATTTGATGACTAGGTTTTAGAATTTGTTTTTAAGCCCAGAAGGCCTGTGACTAGGCAGTCCAAAAAGTTACAGGAGACAGAGCTGGAGGTAAGTGAGACAAGGGAGATATCAGAATTTCGTGAAGAGCTCATAGTTCCAGTAGTGCAATCATCACTCATGCATAAAGATGACAGAAACAAAGCTGTTGGTACTCAAGAAGAAGAAGATAACTATGAGGAAGTCAAGAAGAAATTGAAGCTTGCCAATCTTGAGATTACCAAACTTAAGAAAAGGGAAAGGAAACATGCAATTGAAAAAGTAAATTTCAACAAAATGAAGGCCCTGTGGGAACACGAAAAAGTCTCGAAACCTGAAGTAGTTAGCAGAAAGGCCCAATACTTCACCTGGACTGTCCCTGCCATCAAAGAAGGAAGGTATATCAGATGGATTAATGACAGACTTAGAACTAATATCAGAGTGATGAAAAGGAAAATTGAGGACCTGGAAATTCAACTGAGCAAATCTGGAGGACAACCTCAGCACAAATGAATAGGGCAGTAAGTGATGAAACCTTAACACAATTTTGACTAAAGCTAGGACATTACTTTTTGAAGTTGTTTTATGGATGGGAAATCTCAAGAATATGTGGCATATTAGCATAAGGAAACAACTATGTAGAATCCTAAGAAGGACAATTTTTGGAAAAAGCCCTGTATTTTGATTCACACAGTAAATTTCGTAGTGCACTACGAAACTGCTATAGGTGACACGCAATGCACAGCAGTTTCGTAGCATGCTACGAAACTGCTATATGTACAACTTTGTTCTTTTTTATTAATCCGAAAAATAAAGAAGGGGTATATTTGGAAAGGAATGCTACTGGAGAATGTAAGGAGGACATTTGAGAAGGTTTAAAGCACAAGTAAAGGAAAATCTCAAAAAATGCAAGAACAAAGTTTTGTGCTACCAAAACAGCAGTTTATTTCATAGCACATTTAGATGGACTATTTTCATGCAACTTCAAGTAGTTCAATTGTCCACAAAGTGTAAGAGCAGGGTTCCATGGCTAGTTCCACATATTTCATGTGATTAAAGAGGATAGTTTGGCCAACGGAAGCTCCAAGGAACATCATTGAAGACCAAGGCTGCATTGCAGGGGACAGTTTCATAGTTTTCAAGACTGTCAAAGGAGAGGTGAATCAAGGCCATCATGGGGGTTATAGTCATCACCAAAGTCAACGTTAATGAGGAGGAGTAGCTGTCGAAGATCGTATTTATTTCATACTCTAGGTTGTTGCTATCATAATAAGGAGTTGTAGTCCTAATTGTATTAGGACTCTAGGACTATTAGTTAACTACCACTTCTAATTAATATCTTCTTTTAGGTATGAATAGGTGTCAAGTCAATAAAATTCTAATTCCCCTCATGTTGGACGAAGGAATCAGAGATTGTAATGAACTCTATATAAGACAAGAGGTGGAATGCCTCAAGGGTTGGAAATTTAGAAAAGAAACAGGAATCTTATGTTATTGTAGAAGACTGTGTGTTTGATGTTAATACAAAAGTTTGGATTTACTACTTAGGATTCAGAGACGGTTTTATGTGTTGAAAATATCATGGCTTTCTTCATTTGCTCACTTGTAGTGGTATGAACACATGTTACTTAGAATTCATTGGCAATGCTCTAACTTCCTTCACGTGTTTATGAACTATGTTTCCTACATTATGTCTCTGTTTTGCTGATAGATTAAAACTCTTTATGCCCAGGCTTCCATGTAAGTTGATCTGTTGTTGAACTAAAACATACTCTGACTCCATAGCCCAATGGATGTTTGTTAATTGGTATTTCAACCATTTATATAATTTCATTTGATTTCTTTCCATAGAGTTAGCCATCTAATCCTTAAACTAAATCTTAAACCCAGTGAGAGAGCCATCTCAGGTTGAGGAGGCTAAGCCTTAGCCAAAAGTTTGGTTTGAAACAGTTACTCAAAGTCTTCCTGATTAGCAGCGTATCAGGAGCTAATTTTGTGATAACAGGTCCAAAGGAGATCAACGATCGCAACTTTATGAATCATGTTTAGTTTAAAGTTATCGAATTGCCTCATCCCTGCTACACTTGTATGATTGTTTAATGGGGCATAATTAGTTCTGTTGGCTTAATAAAGAATGTAAGAAGGGACAAATGAGTTGGCAGTTGTGCTCAGAATTTTGTATGGCCATCATGGGTGATCGCTACGAGTTACTGTAAGTCGAGAATTAAAGTTATTAAGACCAAAAGCGATAGGAAACCAGTTGAGAGAGTATGAGGCGTAATTTAGTAGGAATGTGTATTACTAGAGGCTAGCAAAGAGAGTAGCATGTAGATATTTTTACATGACCATCATTTTAGTTTCACTGGTTCATTATCTTTTTTTTTTTTATTGCTATTTTTTTTCCAAGAAAAATATCTTTCTGTTGTAATAATTGGAGATTAAATAGCGTGCACGCTGAGACAGCTAGTCTGCCGACAATTATAAACTCTATCCTGGGATATTTTGTAATTTTCATGTTCTCCCTCTCCTTATAAAATGGAGGAAGAAACACATAGAAAATATTATGGATCCTAAATATTAACTACATGTTATTTCTGAGACTGTATGACTTCAAGACTTGCATCTTTTAGAATATTAATGGTGGTGAATCCTACATTCAAGTATTACACTATGTTCCCTCTCTGTTTAAATTCCATTATGTTCACATTTTCTCTCTAATTTCATGTAATTGTAGTTGCCATAAATATTTCATATGATCTTACAGATTCATTTGTATTGACTCATTAATGCATATTCATGTATGTATCTTTGGGATTATATATTTAAATAACGCTCCATGAGTCATAGCACCCAATCCTCTTTCATCCATTATGTCTGTCTTTAACTCATATCAATGTAGAATTCTTCAAGTTTCAAGCTCTATATGATGAGTTATTATATCTCCTTCTCTTATTTCATTCCTCTGCAAAAGTTGATTAAACTGTAGGTCCTCGAACTAGTCAGCCTCCACTAGTTGATACATATATTTCTGTGAATTGTATATGTGAAAGAGTACTAGAAATGCATGGCTTATTTCCCTGGGTTAATGAACCAACCCATGTTGTTTATTGTATGTATTTACATATGTGTATAAAATGTATATGATGTCTATATTTTCCTGAAAATCATATGAGACATCAAATATAGATGTTACTGGGCACTGGTCTTGTAAGCAATCCGAGGTTGTCTTCGGAAGCGACAACAGAGGCCATCATGAAATGGGTAGTGCCTACAAATTTTCTTAAGGTTAGAATTTTTGTTGGGGTGGCACAATACTTGAGAAAATTTATAGCTTCATTTTCAACATAAGTACCACTACTCCATGCTATAATAGCAAGTCACATGAGTTTACAATGGGGAAAGCATCAAGGGAAATCTAGGTCAATCATGGTTATCTTTGATAAAGCATAGTCACCATAATCAAACTTTGAAAACCATGGCCAACCCATGCTCAACATGACCAATAATGGTTAATATGGTCAAACATGGTTAACTTAGGACACCACAGTTAAACATGTTCAACCATAGTAATTTATTATCAAAAAATACAACCATAATATATCATAGAAAACCATGGTCAAATTAGTCAAACCACATTCACCCACTGTGGACTTGGTCAATCCATGTTCACCCATGGTTGATTATGTTTGACAGTCAATACTCTTCAACTTTGGCATAATATAATCACCTATTTGATGAAATATGTAACTAGATTTAGTCTTTATAATAACATGTGTAATCATGATTTTATGAATTAAATGTAATGATAAAAATAAATTTATTATTATTGATCTTGAGGCATGGGTTTCATGCTCAAGGAAAATTTGATTTTTAGGCCAAGCTCCCATTTTGAGCTCTTAGGATTGGTCATGGAGTCATAAAGTCAATTGACTCATTGCCATATCTTGAAGACCCATTTGGGAATTTTACATATTGTAAGAAATTTATTTGAGTGAAATAAAGTCAAGAAATCCTCCAAGATCAAGTCAAAAAATCATGCAACAAGTCAATCCTCCTAACATGTCAAATCGACCTAGAAGCTGGGAGATGTCAGGCTATTTTTAAGGGACTAAAAAGCTATATATATAATCCTAGTCGACTAAATTTGAAGGTAAGATTGCACATGAGAAAATCGTCCAAGAACACAAAAGATAGTGAAGAGAGGAGAGCATTGTTTCAGAATTATATTTAGGTAAATACTCTCAAATGTCTGGGTTAAAGTTAGGCCATCCACCACAGAAGATACATTATATTACATTCAAGTCTAAAATAAGAATTGTGGTACCCATATAGTGTGAAGTGAAGACCGAAGTCTTGAAGAGAAAATAGATTTTCAGGTGAAGGAGGAAAAGGGATAAAATTACTGTATTTCACTTCCCACATGCGAAGACTATGGGAAGTTTGATTAGGCCGAGAAATTCACACAAAGAAGTAGTATTTTATTGTAGGGCCAAGGTCAAAGAATAAGGAGAATTTTATTGTATTTACTTATTGATAAAAGGGAAAAATTTGACTTGATATTGGGGGATTTTGGTCAAGGATCTAGGTCTTGGAACTCATCAATTGAAGATTTTATAAGAAGAAGAATTCGATGGGGTTTCCTCTCATTCTTAGAGAGGTTTTGGCCCTAGATGATAGCCTACATCTCCTGTCCTTTGTCTCATTTTTATTTCATGTTTGGTAGTTTTATGATGAAGAAGAACACATAATAATATTCAAGTCAAAGAAGAACCTAAATAAGAAAGTAAAATGTCTTCACAAGCATTTATCTTTGAAATATAAATCATCTCATCTCTCTGCCCTACATTTCTCATCATGTTATCAGAGCTAAGGTGACAAGTCAAGGAAGGGAAACTCAACAAAGGACACTCAAGCATTCAAGGATCAAATTTCTAGAAGGGCATCAACAACATCAAAGCATCAAGAATATCCTTTCATCTCCAATGCATTTGGAAGGAAGTATCAATACCCTAACTTGTTCAAGGAAAGAGTCTACACTTGAAGCATTTTTGGGACCTCGCTTAAATATTCATCTCAAGAAAGAAGACCTCAATAGATCCTACCTCTACAAAAATTCAAAAAGGCCTACAAGTGAAGCATATTGAAATATATTCATCCAAGGGAAGCTAGAATAATGGAGTTGTTATCATCATCAAATATTCAAGGTGATCTCCCTCTTCTTGGGTCAAGGATCATTTTAACGGAAGACATCTTCTTCAAAAAGAAATATTCTATAAAAATGTAATCAAATATCAAGAAGGAAACTAATTGAAGATATTGTCATCAAGGAGTACCTTCTTAAGTAACTAGTTTTATGTCTACATCTGAATTAGTCAAAATGTATTTTTGATAAGACAACAACAAGTTGGTTGGGTTAGTTAAATTTCTAGCATGGAAGAAAATGATTGATTTGATCCTCATAGAAAATGAATTTGTGGAACATGTTAAGGGATTAATAACTAAAACTCCAAAGGAATAAGTTAAAGCACTTGCAAAGTACATGAAAGGGGAAGTAAGGGCTCAAATGATTCTCATTGAGTCCATCAAGGATCCCCTCATAGTATCCAAGTTGGAAACGACAAAAGAAATATAGGACAAGATGGTGGAATTATTCTCCATGAGTATCTCTCGAGAAGAAATATCACTAAGAAAATAACTCTACAAAATGAATATATCCAAGGAATAAGGAATAGCCTCGTATTTTTTAGGGTGTCAGAAATAAGATACCAACTCTGGGATTTCATAGAAATAATGTTTGACATGGAAATGACTACCATAGCAATTAATGCACTACTAGAGGAATGAAGAAATTTCACATCAAGCATCTACAGGAAGAAGGAAGCAACTTCATTCAATGAATGATGGTCATTATGAAAAATTGAAGAAACTAGGCTGAACGAAAAAAAACGATAGGATAAAGTGAATAAGCACAAGAATTTTCTACCATGACTAAAAGAAAAGGGAAGTCTAGGAAGGTTGGTCATTAGAAAAAGAAGAAGAATATGGCAAAGGTTCAACGTTATGGTTATCATGAGTATGGGCAGTATAAGAGATATTGTCCAAAATCCAACAAGGACAAAAACAAAAGAGGAAGCGAAGAATCCCATATCAAAGAAGAAGTGGAAGAAGCTAAAAAGAAGAAGTCCAAAAAGGAAGAAATAAGAGATCTCTACTATGATTGAGATGATATTCTTCACCTAGTTATTTTCAAGTCTTTGTTCTTTAGTTCTTATATAGCTATCATGGTAGGAGTACTTATAGCCACCATAGATGCATCATTTTAGGAGATGGCATCATAAGAAGCATACGATATGAAGCAAGATCTGAAGACATCATAAGAAGCTTGTAAAAGAGTTGATTTAGAATTCTATGGGAATCACCTATAATGAAAAGGAGCTCTTGGTAACCTCATTAGAAGCACAAGTAGTACTTATGGATAGAATAAAGTCATCTAGTATAAAGCTCGTCATACATCATTTAAAGAGGAGCATTTGCAGGATGATCAATATCATCGATTGAATCTTCAAAGGGATATTCACCTATTGAAAGAAGCAAGTGTCTCACCAGAAATTCCACCTCGTGAGGGATTCATGCGATAAAGGCATGATGACTAATAAATGAAGTAGGTTAAGATGATTGAAGAAGCTTTAGTCAAGGAAGTTGTTGAAGGAAGATGGTCAAAATAAAGAGATGACGTATGTATTCTTATAGTTAATAAAATCGAGTCATGCCATATAGTTGTAGTTATTAGGATAGATGCTCTACCTCATGCGCATGATCATGGAAAAGAATCTCCTCCTTTGAAAAGATGCATAAATACATGCATCACATAATAAAATCAACATAATAGGTCCTCATATGGAATATGAGGTGGTTGATAAAATAAAGGAAATATGGATGGAATTTCCTAGGGAGTAATATGTGAAGGAAGAAAGCAGATATCACGAGAAATGTAACTATGGTCACATAGAAAAGAAAGTCAACATCTACTCACTAGAAGGATTGACCATGACATATTCATGGGAAAAGGTATGCAAACTTCGATGCAGTCTTGAAAAGAAAAAGACACTTGACATTTTAATATCTTTTTGGAGATGTGTCAATATGTATGGAAGATGTAAATTTAGTATCGATGGGCCATGATTCTAAGAGAGGAGCTTAGGGTTTCAGATGAGCTACATAGCATCTGACCCTCTCTGCAAAACAGCAGACCCACAGAACCTTAGCTTCTCTTGCAACTACACAACCTAGCATTCAGATCCACTGATATGGTTCCCCTTCCAAGGGGGATGCGGAGCCTCCCCCAAGCGGTAGCAGCATGATACGGATTCAAAATTGAGACTGAACAGGATTTTGACATGGCAAAGCCCATCAACATTTTTGTAGTAGACTGACCCAGCAGAGCAAGGGAAACAAAAATCACCACAGGGCACGGAGGCACTTCCTTCGACTCAGCAGCAAGACAATCTGACATTGAACAATGGGATCCCCAAAGCCACCTCGTCCACCTGCAAATCTATTGCAGTAGAAAGACCCAAGATAGAGCTACCTTGTCAACAGATTAATGCCCAAATCCAATTTATGAAGGACCACGCTGTCATAGGGAAATTTATAGGCTTCTGGCTGACAAAGAAAGCCCTGCAAGGCGACGTTGAGGCCTAATGGAAACCCAAAGTACATGTAACCCTGCAGCTCGGACCCAAAGGCTTCTTTACGGCTGTCTTCAACTACATAGAAGACCGTAACAGAGTCCTAGATGAAGGTCCTTATTTCTTCAACTCCACAGGCTTGTATCTTAGAGACTGGATAGAAAGATTCAATCCAGACACAGAGGATTTCAATTGGATGCCTGTTTGGATACGCCTGTACTCCATTCCTTTAGAATACTGGGATGAAGAATCTCTAAAAGACATTGGAAATGGTCTGGGCAACTTCATAAAGATAGCCGAAGAAACGAAACTAAGAAGGTACACTTCCTATGCTCAGATCTGTGTTTACATGCATCTTGACAAGGCACTTCCAAACTCGGTAAGTCTTTATCACGATAATTTGGAATGGATTCAGCCAATAGACTATGAAAATGTTCCTTTCCAATGTAGAAAATTCCATACAGATGATCATCTTTTCCATGACTGCCTCCTAAATGTAAACCCCAATACCAATACCTCCTAAGAAAAATAGAGGAGGAAGGGTTTACTAAAGTCAACACCCAGAAAAATCACCACAAAAAATCCACTTCAGGATCCAAAAATCCCGCAGCTAACTCAACCCTACACTCCACCAGTAACAACTTTGATATCCTAGCACAATCCGCTTTAAGAGACTCTAAACCCTCCACCCATATCGAAGATGTACTCAAGCCATCTATGGTAATTCAACTCTCAGTCTCTTGGAAAGACCCAAAACCATCTTGTACCATGACAAGATCAACATCCAAACCCACCAAGGAATCTGAATCAAGGTATAATGGAATGGAAATGGTTATCTCTCACCAAGAACCAATTCATTCAAATGACTCACTAGCAAGAAGCAATGAGCCCAAACATATGGAAGAGGAACCTGAAAGTATTGAAATTGGGGATATGGATATATTCAATCTTGAGCAAGCTTGCAGAAGGAGAGACTTTGATAAAATCCGGGATAAGTTTGGAGGTAATCCTCTCTAGAGCAAATCAACAGCGAACTCTAGGGATTCAGCCGGTCAGTCAATGGGATGGGAAAAACCTCCCCAAAGATACCATGAAAAGAGTAAGAAATACATACCTGCAAAGAACCATCATCATTGGGGAAATGTTGGTGGAGTCAGGAAGATACTCCAAGTTAACAAAGTACTACAGACCATTACCCAATCTCGAATCATGAAGCTCACACCTTGGAATTTAAGAGGGTTAAACAACCTTGTGAAATACAGAATGATAAAAAACAAGATATAGCAGGAGAAACCTCACATATTCTTTATGCAAGAAACAAAATGTAACAGTAACACCATAGGCACCATTCTTGCAAAACCCTAGCTAGGAAGCCAGTCAGTGGCAGTGGACGCTTCAGGAGCTTCAAGGGCACTGGCAATAGCATGGGATACTCAAGCTATTTTTCTCACTGACTTTCATGCGAACCATAATCTCATTCAAGCAACTTTTCATATTATCGAGACCAATATTCATGGACATCTTACCAATGTCTACTTCCCTCAGGATGCTGTGAACAAACTAGCATTGTTGAGCACAATTGCAAGGATCAGTTCCACCAGAGCCCATCCTCTATGGATTGTAGGGGGTGACTTTAATATGATCACTAAGCTAGAGGAAAAGAGTGGAGGTCGAGTCCGACTAGATATGGAAAGCAGCCACTTCAAGGACTTCATACAAAATAACTGGCTCATAAATCTGCCTTTTAACAATGGAATTTATACCTCGAACAATAAAAGATCAGGCTCGCAATAAATTGGCTCGAGGTTGGATAGCTGTTTGTTGTCTTACAATGAAATTCATGTAGGAGGAGATTTTACTGCCTCAATCTCGTTGCTTTCAAGATTAGATCATTGGCCCCTATCTTTACAATGGCAAATACCTGGCAACTCCACCAGGAGACCTTTCCACTTTGAAGCATTTTGGCTTACCCACCCAAATTTCAATAATATGGTCACCTTCGTTTGGAAAAGTTTCATACCCCCAAAAGGATAAAAAATGTATCAATTTCAACAACGACTCAAACATCTCAAAGCACATATCAAGCAGTGGAATCAAATGACCTTTAGAAATATCTTTCAAACCCAAAGAGCTTTAGCATAAGAAATGATGGAAATTCAGCAAACTATAATAACTAACCGAAGAACAAAAACTTTAATAAAAAAAGAATAGAACCTATAGAAGCAATTGGATGAAAGAAGAAAGCAAGAAGAGATCCTCTAGAGGCAGAAGTCCAGAGTAAAGTGGTTAAAAGAGGTAGAGCGGAACACAAAATTCTTTCACCGCACCACCATTCAAAGAAGTATGCACAACAACATCTCACAAATCCAGAATCAGTAAGGAGAAAGGATGAAACAACACGAGGATATTGAAAGAGAAATACTCCAGAGTTTCAAAAGCGTTCATCAGGAACCACAAATCAATAAATAGTCAACAATAGAAAATATTCTCTAGCATATCCCTAAAATTATCATAGAAGAACATAATCAACTACTCCTCGGACTAGTTACTCTTTTGGAAGTTGAAACAACGATGAATCAACTCAAAGAAGGGAAAGCTCCTGGACCAAATGGATTTACCTCCAACTTCTTTCATAAATTCCGCGAACTCATGAAAGTGGATGTTTGGCAGGTAGTGGAAGAATCTAGAACTTTGCATTGGATGCTTCCATCTCTAACTGCTACCTTCATTGCACTCATACCCAAATAAGAGCATTCTATGACTCCAGAAAAATTTAGGCCAATATCTCTCTGCAATGTTATCTACAAAGTCATATCCAAAGTCACAGCCTCCCACTTGAAACCACTGCTCCCCCTATTAATATCGCCAGAACAATCGGGATATGTAGAAGGATGGAAAATATTGACGGCATCATCCTCACACATGAGATAATACATTCTTTAAAGCACAACAAAAAAGTAGGTATGCTTCTCAAAATTGATCTCTCAAAAGCTTTTGAAAAATTAAGCTGGATATACAAGCAAAGAATGCTTAATGCCTTTGGTTTCTCTCCTACCTGGGTCAGACGGGTAATGAATATGGTATCCTCAACTTTTTTCTCCATTTTAGTAAATGGTATTCCCTCTCATCCTTTCCACCCCTCAAGAGGCATTTGACAGGGAGACACTCTCTCTCCCTTTCCTTTTGTGTTAATGGCTGAAGGGCTAGGATGTCTAATAAAGAATGCTCTTCATACTCAGCAGCTCAGAGGCACCTCTATCCATGAATCCCCAGCCATCAACCATCAATAGTTTGTAGATGACAACATTCTATTTGCACACCCTTTAGTTCAAGAAGCTTTTAAATTTAAATCTCTGCTTGATGAATACTCAGAAGCTTCTGAAGCTAGCATCAATACAGAAAAATCCAAAATTTCCTTTTTTCACGCCCCCCCTTCCACTCAATCCTCTATATCTCGCATCCTTGGATTCTCTAAAGCGTCTCTTCCTTCCAAGTATTTAGGCGCCTGATTGACTGATTCAACTATTAAACATACCTCATGGGATTTTCTCCTCGAAAAGCTAGAAGCCCGCCTTTCTACTTGGACTTATAGAGCCCTTAATATGGCCAGTCGTATGGTGCTAGTTAAGGCCGTTTTAGAATCAATGCCTCTTTATATTTTCTCTATGTTAGAAGCACCAAAATGGATGCTTAAAAGAATCAAAAACTTGTGACGTAATTTTCTATGGGGATCCTCAGGCCAAAATAGAAAATGGGCATTAGTTAAATGGACATCAGTTTGCCTTCCTAAAAAATATGGAGGAGCAGGCCTCCAGGATCCTCAACATAGCAATTTTTTATGGGAGCAAGGATATGGTGGAAATGGTTATCAATGCCACACATATGTTGGAAAACACTATGGACTACCAAATATACAAATAATAGGCCACCGGATGAGTTAATCAGAATTATTCCCACTCAAAAGGGATCCCTAATCTGAAATGCAGCAAAACAACATAGCTACATGATACAGTAGCACAATTTCTGGGAAATCAGAGATGGCAGTAAGGCTCGATTCTAGATGGACTCTTGGAATCAAAGACCACGTCTCAAAAATGTATTTCAACCTCCACATATAGAGGACTGGGAAATACAATAGGAGGAAACAATCAATCAGCACTGGACTCCAGGCCTCAATCAAGGATATAGGAAATGGCTAAATGCGACACACATAACCTGAAAAGAAACAAAGCAAATTTATAATGAGCTGGACACAGAACTCATGAATAAGAAAATCAGATTCTCAAATAAGAAGGATATCCTGCGAGGGGGATATACACCACGTGAGACTTTCACTACAAAGGAGGCATACAATTTCTTGATTGGCTATTAGGATGAAAAAGACCCAATATGGGAGAAAATTTGGTCTCTGATTATTTGGCCCAAGATCTCAATGTTTCTATGGATGCTATGTCAAAAAAGGATTCTCACTTGGGACAATCTAAGGAAGAAAAGTTTCCATGGGCCCTCTCAATTCCCCAATTGTAGCCAACAGGAAGAGACAATCCAACATCTTATAGACACATGCCAACTCGCCAACAAACTATTGGACAAAATTGAATTTAGATGTCAAAAAAGGGGTAGAGTAATAGAAGATATCATAAACACCATTAGAAATTGGACAGTTGATCCTTACAAGAGCAAGTTGCTAAACTCATTATGGAAAATTATTCCAGGCCTACTTGTATGGACTTTATGGAAATAAAGAAACATGTGCATTTTTAAGAATCATTGTACTCCTCTAGATATCATATGGAATAATTTTTGTAACAATCTACAGGAAACCTTGACTCTTCAAAATTGGCATGAAGAGGACATACCTACCCTTCCTCAAGACAAGAACATATGGGAGAATTGGCATCTTTGTATTTCCCAGACCCACAAGCACTCTAGCAACATCACTCAAAATTCCAATGCTCCAATTCATTGATGACCTCCTTCCCAAGGAATGGTACAATTAAATTTTGATGGAGCCTCTAAAGGCAACCTAGGTAAGGCAAGATATGGAGGAATCTTCAGGGATCATGAAGGAAAAGCTCTCTTGATTTTCAATGGATCAATAGGATGGGATATAAACAACTCAGTGGAATTATAAGGACTATGGCAAGGATTGTGCTTAGCTCAGAAGTATGGTTTTTTTCCTATAATAATTGAAGAAGACTCACAAATCCTTATCATCATAGTCAATCACATTCTCCAAGGTACACATGCCCACAAGGTAGCCAGCAGCTGGATATTAGCGGCATGTTTAGAGCTCATTGAAAATGGCTCTTAACCAATAGAGCAATCACTTTCCAACATACCAAAAGGGAAGGCAATAAAGTGGAAGATCTCCTGGAAAATCTAGGGGTGAATAGTGATCAAGTTCCAAACGCTGGCTCGCTTGACATTCTAAATGATAGATCTCATTTACAGGAATGCATCAATCTAGTGCAGAGAGATGTAGAATTCCTGGATGCGGGTGATTAATGGCGCTGGTACAGTGCATCTCATCCAGGTGGACAAGTGGCGTGGCCACATGGCCACCTGTGTTGCAACCAAGACGCCCACCACCATAATTTATGGCGTTTTAATGCTGTCTGAAAGCCGAAAAACATTAATAATTGGTGAGGGCCGAGGTTACCTAATTCTGATCCTTAAGATGGAGAACGCAGATCACCTTACCCCTATTCTGCCTCCTCTGGCCTGTAACTGCCTCCCCACTACTGCAGAGCCAATCTGTCACATGAAAATGGGGAGAAGGTACCAGATCCTATGTTGAATCGAGATGGTCGAAGATGCCCACTCTTGCACAACCTGCTTTGCTGCTACAGAGATGCTGCTTCGACCCTGAATTCTACCTCTGGTAATCGAATTCCTCACTCTCCTACCTCCAAGAGCCATTCCATCCCTTCTCCTACTCCTCCAAGCACCCAGCATACCGATACATACCAGGAAAATATGCCTTGTTTTAGGCACATGATGAGATGTCGAAGGGTAACAATAGAGGCAGAGAAACTTGCCCTCCTCATTGTCCCCATCTAACTCGACTCCTGCGGATTCCTCCTCACGCTTGACTACTGATCACTGCATGGGTTAGTATCCCAACACCTGTAGTGGCAGAGGGCATGCCCAGATGACTGGCTAGGCGTGATGCGGAAGCCTAGCACCCCCTGATGACTCTGTGCCGATGATGAATCCCTGTCATTCAACCTAGTTCCAATTTAGATGCACTTTGGAACGACCATGTATTATCGCTGCCATTTCTGTCACCTTCAGAGAGGAGCCATAGAGCACTATTGTTCCAGCTCACATCATTTAGGATAGGATTGGCACTAGTAGACGAAACACTCACAGTATTTTCTTGGGGACTCGCAGAACTCCTAGTGACACTCTGAACTCGACAAACGTAGTATGCACTAAACTAGATGCTCTAAACTAGATGGAAAACACTCCAGGCAGTAATTTGAAGATGGAAGCCATGACGAGCACTCCAGGTGGCAAGATGTAGACAGAAGCCACGACAAGTGGACAATAGCAAGACGTTGAAGATATGGATGCCTACGGGTGTCTCATTGTGGAGGAATCTCTGTCACCTACTGACACCTAGCAGACCATAGTTTTTTATTCAGGTTTCTAGACACTTGGTCACCATCTTAGGGGTCTTTTTTGAAGTTTTTTGTTGTAATTACTATTATTTGGGGTCAATTTTGTTTTTGTTCTGCTCAAAAAACTCTTTACATGGTAATTATAGGTTGGTTTCCCTACGTGGGTAGCTCACACCATGATTTTTGGACTGGTTTCCCCTTGCGGGCAATCTCTTTTTCAGTTACTGTTTGTTAATACTTGGTAAACTTTGAGATAAGTTCTACAGAGGCCGGTGCCTCCATGTATCATTATTTTTCATCTCTTTAATAGATTTAGTCTTATTTAGAAAATAAATAAATAAATAAATATGTATGGAAGATGTTGATGATGCAAACGAGAAGATGTCATTATGAAATGACATCACAAAGGTAATGTCAATTTGATGTTTATTTTTAATATCTAAACAATATCTCGATCGGCTAATGTAGGGCTATATAAGGAAGAGTTGTGGATGTCACCCACAACCGGTATTAATGTGGTAGGATTGAAGATCCTAAAACATGATGAAAATAAGGTAGTAAGCTATGAAGAAAGGCCAGATATGGACTAGTGAATCACTTTCCAATGAAAGAAAGGATGGCATGACTAACATAATTCATAGACGGATGGTCTATGCCCTACAAAGAGGTCCCAAAGATGAAGGATCTATAACAAAGAAGATGAAATTCATGACATTGAAAGAGGGAGACTGATAAACAACTGGTTTTTCCATGATCTCCATTGAAAGAGGTACTAGAATTAAGTCCTTCGTTAAGAGGGGGAGATAGACACAACATTCTTGTCTTCAATTTAGAAGAAATAATGGAGGATTGGGTAAGAATCTAACATCCGATACTCTTTGAGGATGTGGTATGGCATCCAAGATAAGAGTAGTAATAAAGGATCGATATTCTTTGAGGACTGTGAATCCAAGATAAAATAGTCTTGGTGGAACGTACTCTAAGAGAACCCGAATCAGGTATGTTCTAAGAGGGACAATGATGATGGTGTCTATTAATCATTAGTCTCACCGGCATTGTGCTATAATCTTGTGGAGATATATAGTTTTTAGTTAAGGCCTTGATATGTGACAATTTTAGATGGTATGATGATAAATGGATAGGTTACCAATCCGACTCTTCTTATGAGACTTTTTCAGATTGAGAACATCCCAGTAGCTTGTATGGATTATGAATACCTCCCTAGTTAAGAGGCATCGTTGAAATATGTAACTAGGTTTGGTCTTTAGAATGACATTTGTTATAATGATTTTATGAATTTAATGTAATGACAAAAATAATTTTATTATTATTGATCTTGAGGCATGGGTTTCATGCTAAAGGAAAATTTTGATTTTAGGTCAAACTCCCATTTTGAGCTCTTAGGGTTGGCCATTGAGTCATAAAGTCAATTGATTCATTGTCAAATATTGAAGACCCATTTGGGCATGTTACATATTGTAAGAAATTTATTTGAGTCAAATAGAGTCAAGAAACTCTCCAAGAGAAAGTCAAAACTGCAAGCAACAAGTCGGTCCTCCTAGCATGTCAAGCCAGTCTAGAAGCTGAGAGAGGTTGGCCTATTTTGAAGGGACTAGAAGGCTACATATTGAATTATAATCGACTACATTTGAAGATAAGGTAACACATAAGAAACTCGTCCAATAATATAGAGTATAGTGGAGAAAGGAGAGCATAAAGTGAAGAAGAAGAAGAAACATCATTTCAAGATTGTTTTGGAGTAAATACTCTCATAAGTGCGAGCTAAATTTAGGACATCCACCACAGAAGATACAACAAATTATAGTCAAGTCTAAAAGAAGAATTGTGGTATCCATATAGTCTAAAGTGGAGACTGAAGTGTTAAAGAGAAAATAAGCTTTCAAGCGAAGGAGGAAAAGGGATTAAACTACTCTATTTCACTTCACACGTTTAAAGACTATAAGATGTTTCAGGAGGCCGAGAACTTCAAACAGAGTAGCAGTCTTCAATTATAGGGTCGAGGTCAAAGAAGAAGGAGAACTTGATTGTGTTGACTTTGTTATCACTCAAATTTTCCTTAGAAGTTATGGGAAGAAGGAAAGGGGTCCGAGGTAACCACAAACCAATCTTTTAAGTACAAAATCTATCCAATCTATACTTAGAGAGGGCTCTCTCTTTATAATTTAGCTTTGTTTTATGGGATATTAAGCTAGTTATGAAATCTTGGGGGGTTTTGATTTTGTTTAGTTGTGGAATTCGAGAGCAGATGAATAGAACAAGGTATTTCAAGCCATTGGGCTATGGAGTCAACTGAGTGATGACTTAACTCGATCAGGTTGATTTAACAAAGGAGAAATTTCACAGGGCAAGATAGCTAAACAAAACACAAATGATATCTTCAAATGGGTGAAATGGTCTTGAACAGGGAGGAAAGGCAACTAAGAATCCTTCAACAAGGTCCAAGATGAGAGAAAGTGGGTGCTCATTAACAAAAAGCAATTAAGTATTCTTTGTTAAATGGTCACAGTGATAAACTATGAAAGCAGGGAGCAATTAAGAATTCCCTACCTATAATAGCCTGGAAGAAAACATTAAGAAAATAAATGATTTTAAAGACAGAATGCAGTAAAGCTTTTTCTTAAATATAACTTTTCATTTATCATTCAGATCTGAAACACATATGAATATTTATTAAACCAGAAAAAATGTAAAAACACAAGATATAGAATACTTATTAGTTTCTCATTTGGCACAGGTATCCTGTAAAAGTCCTTTTCTTTATTACTTTGTTCCAGCCAGCCATACAAAAGTTGTTCAACAACACTTCAACTCCAAAAGTAAATTGCCTACAGAAATGTCTAAGAATCCAACCTCAGTACTTCGAATAAGGAAGTACTTATACAAAATTTACATCAAAATATCTCATAACTAAATGAAATTTATTCTAGGAAAATAAAATATATATTTACACAAGTATAGAGGTAGATGGTCTCAAATATAGAAACAGAATATGAACTAATTGTTGCTATCCCTATTTTTGTTGAAGGAGCTGGAGGCAATTCCTATGAATGTGCATCTTCTTGTCATGCTAGTAACTTTGTGCTAGACATCTGATTTTATCTTTTCACTGATACTCTTTTACCTGTATTTGATACTCTTTACGTGTTCACCATTGTTCACCCTTTTTACTAGACTTTACTGTGGTAAATATTTCTTTTACCTCACTTTAGTCATGGTAATTTATAGGATGTTAGTCATGTTGGTACACCAATCATCTTTTGGTATTCTTGTCTTTGTCATCTTCCTATAAATTTAATCTGCTTCAGTATATTTCACAAAATTGGGTTGCAATGGGAATAGGTGCTTCACTTCATGTTCAATGTAAAAAAGTTTCTCCAAACCATCATAGAGAACTTTCCATGTCGGAAATGCCTTGGCTGCAAATGAACTGGCCTGACTGTTAGCCTGCTGATGTAATTTGTTGATGTAATCAATCTGAACCATTAGCTTATCGTTGATGACTAAAGGACTTGGGAGTCCTTTACTTTGTAAGATGTCAAACTTCTTCATGAATTCATCTATATATTCCTGCATGCTTTGACATCTTTGTTCTAGGCCTTGCATTAGATTTCTCTTTGTCAACACTTTCTTTATTTCTAGGATGGTAGCAGTCCTATCCTCAATTTCTAGTTGCTCCAACTATTGCCTATTTTTACTGTTCAGAAAGTTGATTAACTAGTTTGCCTCTTCAGGCTTTCTACCCAATTCCTCTCTAGTTCTCCGAACTTCTTCAATAGTAGGCTTAACCAAATCAATTTGTTCAAAAATAATTTGAATAGATGACCAAATATCATTGATGGAATCAATGATATTGGTCCACAATATCTTTCTAATATATGTCAAAGGCTTTTCAAATTAAGGTCTTTCTCCAGTGCTTTAATCTATTGGGCCAAGCCTTTGTTTTTCCTCATCTCTTTTGCATAATTGATCTTTGATATATCATATTTCTGCTCCAAAGTAGTGAATTTTTCTTTTACTTTTTGTAGCTTTGTGACTTGAAGTTTCATTTCCTCCATTGACTTAACCAAGTCCTTTTTGCTCTCTTTTGGTGTACCTGTCTATGATGTACCTATTTCTTCTATAGGTGCAGCTGTTACCAAAGGAATATTTGGTGCTAAAGTTGATGCCAATGTGGAAGGGACTGTTCTTGAAACTATTGGCACTACAGTTTGAGGCTATGTGGTTGACTCACTCTGCCTTGACTACATTGCTTTATCCAATTCCTGCTCTGTCTCTTTTAATTGCTCATTTAGCTTAAGGACCAAGTCCATAAGTTCTTCATTTTTCTTCTCAATCACTTCAGCAGTTTGAGGGTGAATGAGGGGTGGCAACTTCAACTATTTTCTAAGTGCAACTATATATTCATTTTTCTTTTTTATTAGGCTTTCTACTACCTTGACATCCTTTGGGTCATGACCCAACTCAATAATTAACTCCTCCAATCATTTGATTATGTTGTCTTTTGCCTATGAGGAGGCCTTTTCTAGTTGATATTGGGCAGTAATGTTGTTCAATGAATTTTTCAACCTATGTGCCATCATTTCCTTGCTAGTTAGTGTAGAATAGACCATTTCCCCTATTTTCTTATGTACTTTGATCTGGTCTATAGGGTGGATGTCTTTAGCAATGACTTCAAAGACGGTTTTCAGATAATCTACCAAGGATTTTGGTTGCAGCACTGTGGGCTTCAGGAAACTCATTTGCATTTTTCCCTCCTTGATGTCAAAGGCTAACATCAATTTGGTTTGGTTTGTAGTGGCCATCTTTAAGTACCGAGCATAGGCTTGGGCCTTCAGTTGCTCATTCTTTGTCTTGATTTCTTTAAATCTCCCCTTGATATCTACAATTTTCTCAGAAAAAGACCTAAGAGATTAAACTTCTATGCTCTATTGCCTTTCCAGTTCTTGCCTTTGGGAATTTGAAGGTGTCCCACCTATTGGGAATGTTTGCAAACTATCTATAACTTATTTCCTCAAGATCTCTGTAGTTTCGTTTATGAGATCCTCCTCTAAATAAGGATTCAACCTTTTCCTCTTAACATAGGTTTGATCTGTAGGTCTGCTAAAAGCGGTAGCTACTTCCCTATCTCTTTTCAAATTGTTTTCCTCATTCAAAGGAGTCAGCACTACTCAGGGATTTCCCATGTTTGTAGGAGCTGGGTCTGTCTATGGTGGAGCTCTCTCTTCAGAGATTTTAGGTTGCTTTGATACCTTTGGCTGCTCTGATGCTTGTGGTTTCCCTGTTTGTTCTAATGAAGGAACACTAGTTTCCTGTGTTTGTTCCCGTGATGGCTCTGCTATGGGAGCACTAGTTTCTTGTGTGTGCCTTTGAGAAGTTTCTTCTGCCACCTGTTCAAAAGGGTCCAGGTCAAGTCTCTTCTCCAAATCTTTCATCACATTGTCAACCTCAACCTGATCACTATCCTATTCTATCAAAGTCCCTTCCCTCCATTCATTCAAATTTGCATATTGTTCTATCTTAGGGATTCTGTGATGGACATAGGGTGATAATTTATGTTTCATTCTCCTGTCACAAATGAAACCATGAGATTCATAAATCCAAGCAAAGATTTTCTTTAGTTTCATTGTTGTTTCTATGATTTCATCTGCTCTTTTCCCTGCTTCTCTATTGTTGCACACAAATGGTCCTAAGTGGTCTTTGATCCTTAATTGGGCTTTCTTTTTGCCTTGGTGAAATGAATTTGGTTAGAGTTTATTATTTTGCTGTCATATTCCAGGGCAAACAATCTCATAGGGACATACTTAGGCAGCTTGAAAGGAGAGAGCTCACAACCATAGATTCGTATCTCAGTTTGATTCTGGTACAAGTACCAGTCACCTATCTTCCATTGCTTTGACAGTTGAAGGATTCTCTTGATATCATCATTGATTCTTGGGGGAGGATGTCCTGTCAACAAGGTGGTTACAGGATAGACAAATTGATCTATGAATTCATTGTATGAATAGGGAGAAGTGTATTAGTAATGGAAGATGGAAGTCCTGAAAATGATTGATATGGGATTACCTCTGGTATCAAGCTTATCCATAGAGAATGGGTATTTGTTAGTTTTATAATATAGGAAGAGGTGATACAAGACTACAAAATACTTGAACACTCTCTCATTTTCCAATCTCATGAACTGATCATGGATTTTGTCAACTATGAATGTAGCATAGTCATACTTGGTAGCAGGGGGCTGACCAGGGCTGAAGATAGTCATATATGCAAAGGTCATTTCATCCACATATTCATTGGTTTTGAAACCAAAAATATAGGCAATCATGGTAATAATATCCCTCCCTAAGCTTGTAAAAGCACCTGTCATGTAGGGTGGATGGTTTTCTGAAATATATCGTTCTAACACGAAAGTTTGGCAAACTCTGGCAATCTCTGAGTTGGATAGCTTGGAAAATTTGCCAAGTAAATCAACAATAGACAGAGGGGTAAGGTTTTGACTAGGTTCCAACTGCAATATTTGATTGATGGAGTCTGCTATAATAGTAAAAAGGATTCGGTATATACAATGCAATCTCAAGGGGGAGTCATCAAATTTAAGGTTTTCGATTTCGAAATCTTTATTTGCTAAGGGAGGATAATCCAAATCTCTATGAGGAGTAATGATTGGAACTACATTGAGGGCAATGGGGTTTCCATTTCTCGTTCTTGTGGATTCAGAGATGGAAATGGTGTTTTTGGGTAAAGTTGGTGAAAACAGAGGGTCCTAGGCATCTTTAATTTTAAGTTCCGCAACTGATTACACTGAATTTTGGGGTTTTCAAAGTAATCATAGAGGAAATTAAGTATTTATAGGCTTTCTGGAAGGAAACTAGTAAATACCTATTTATGGAGTGATTGGCAATGGAATACTGGTTCACTAGGTGCAAATGGTGGACTGGAGTGAAGTCGGACTGTAATTTCGAGGTAGTTGATGGTTGGAGTACGAGCTAGCCGAATTCACGTTCTAGTTGGATGCATGAGTTTTTAGAATAAGGACGAAAAATAGATTAACTTTGTTTTTCATGTAAAGTCAAATTTTTTGGCGGGTTTGTGACACAGACAGGTGGCGTCAGCGAGGAGGCGGCTTGACGTTTTGTCGTTAGCAAGAGGTGGTAAGTGGGTTTCATCGCACTGCTTTTGGAGGGTAAGTGGTATTTGGGGGGAGAAGTGTGATTCCATACATCTTTCGACACCCAGCATCAGCATTGTTCATGAAACTGCTCACATCGCGCACTAAAGGTTGACCAAAGGCCAGCGCAATATAAGTGAAGGCCGTTGGATCTAAAGGATCCGATCGGATGGTGGTTTGGGTAATGACATGACTGATGGATAACAGGGGCAAGCCCAGTATTAATTAAAGGAGTTAATCATATCGGGGGTTATTTGATTGGTTGGGAGAGTTATTAATTAAGCCGAATGACTAAATTAATCCTCATTAAATGGTGGCAGGGCCAGGTTCTTAATCAACTACAGATTAGTTAATTAATCCCATTTATTATTTGTTTTACAGTTATACTTAACCATCGAGGTGGGATATGTATATATTAGGTTCTTAATAATAATACGGGCATAGGTAGTGTTGTTGTATTTAGGACTTATATAATAAGATTAATGGTTAATATGAAAAAATATGAATGTGCGCTAAGTAAAAGATGTTTCCGAAAGCTTTTCATCATACACATTTAAAACATAGGATAAGTGAATGTGAGGGTTTGCATATAGAGAATGTGTTAATTTTCCTAAGTAAATTAGGATTTTACTTAGGAAAATCTTTATCAAGGGATAAATGAGTTTGTGGAGGGATGAATGTTGATGAAGGGATTTAAGTATTTTCAGGCATTTCCAATTATTGGACCTAGGGTTCGGTCCCTCAAAAAGTCAAAGAAATGCTCTGAGCCCCTCTAAATTTGGCAGTTACCTTTAGCACTTAGGGAATTAGTGAAAATTTAGGGGAAATGAGTGGGGAAGTTAATTATTGTGACCTTGAATGTTGATGTGCCTTCCATGTGATACATGCCTTTGCCTAGTGATGGAAGTAAAAGATTTAAACATTTAAACTTAACATTCACCACACATTTATTTTGCAACTATCACCTACTTACCCTACCTACTTTATCCTAACATTTTCACTTATTTATTAGGGTGCACTTAGACTAGCAAACTCTTATCAAACTTTCTTTTTACATAGTGATGCCTATCTAACCTTATTCTTTTTACCCTTTTATTATTTTTCTAGGGTATACCCTCTTTATATTTTTTAACTTTTTTTATTTTTCACAAATATGGAAAACCTTTGCAACAAGTAAAGGTGTGAACATATTTCAAAACTAACCAAGTCAATCATGATATGTGACACCTATTGGTATAGGGGCATAACAAACTTATTGATAAAAGGGAAAATTTTGACTTGATCTTGGAGGAGTTGGCCAAGGGTCTAGTCCTTGGAATTCATCAATTGAAGATTCTATAAGAAGAAGAATTTGGTGGGTTTTCTTTCCATGTTTGGAGAGGTTTTGGCCCTGGATGATAGCCTACATATTATGTCATTTGTCTCATTATTGTTTAATGTTTGATAGTAGTTTGATGAAGAATAACACATAATAATAATCAAGTCAAAGAAGAACCTAATTGAGAAAGTAAAAATTATTCACAGGCATTTATCTTTGTTAGAGAAATCCTCTCATCTCTTTTCCCTAGATTTCTCAACACTACTATTATTATTTATTAATATTAACAGTCGAACATAGTCAAACACAATAGACAAACATAATCAATTAATGTAAACTTTTATAGTCAATGTTTAAATAGTTGATTGAGATTAGACTTGGTCAACCCTATGCTTAAATTTAACAATAGTTAAATTTGTCCATTCATAATTGTCCTCAGTCAACATAACTCAACCATATTCAATTATAATGAACCATGGTTTACCAAAGAGAAACATTGTCAGCCTTAGTCAGCTAAGGTCATCCTTTGTCTGTCACAATCAAGATTTAAATACGTTTAATTGTAAAAACACTAGTATTAATAAATTTGACTAAAGAAAATACTAATAATATTAATATTAATATTAATATTGTGAAATTGAAATGGTACAAAAATCTAACCAACGTCACAGTTTGACAATCATTATTGCAATATTATATTACATTGTAATTTATCCAAATTACTTCACAATGCAACATTACAAAATTAGTCAACCACATTTAATAATGTGGTTGACTATGTTTGACTGGCAATACTCTTCAACTTTGGTCAAACATAATCACTTATTAATATTATTGATTAAAATTAATAATGGAACATGTTCTGGTGATACAAAGGTACATAAATATTTCCAATGTCGCAATCTGACAAACGTTAACATGGTGTTACATTACCTTGTAATTTTTCCAACATCCTAATGCAACATTACAAAATTAGTTAACCAAATTTACTAATGTTGTTGAGTATTGTTGACAGTCAACACTCTTCAACTTTAGTCAAACATAATCACCCTTTCTTGGCGGCCCATGGTAGGCATTGGCCTCCGAGACCCTCTTGCCATTTCACTCCAAAGACCGAAGGTCCTTTTCCATGACTTCCATTATCGCATGTTGCTGCTCCGCGCTAGCTGGATTCCCCTGCTGCTATATTTTGATAGGAGGGGATCTCTCCCCCCTATTAGTCTGCTCATGGCCCCAGTCAGCAGGTTCGTCATATGTTGTTGGTGCAATCCCTTCTCATCTACGGATTTCTATAGGTTTGTCAGGATTATTTTGTTGAAACCCTAACCTCTCACTTATATTTTATTATTTTTTATTTAATGTTTGTTTTTTTATCTGCAACTTTTTTATTTTTTATTTTTACTTTTTGGTATTTTTCTGTTTTTTTTTAACTAAATTTTATCTTTAATTTCTTTTTTTTTAAATTATGTCTATTTTGAATATTTTCTCAATATATATATATATTATATATATAGTATATTATATATATATTATATATCTATTATATATATATAATATATAATTTATATATATTATATTATATTCTTATAATATATTTATATATATATTAGAGTCCGGTGTCGATTCTTGTCTAGCAACCCGATCCCATTCTGTGCAATTTGATAGTTGATTTTTAATTTTTCGTTATAATGAATCGAGTCTACCCCCACACTGTGTCAATTTCATAGTTGGTATTTAAGTTTTCATTACAATGGGTTGAGTTCACCTACAGTGCATGTCAATTTGATAGTTGATTTTTAATTATTTTTTTTACAATGTATCAAGTTTTCTTAGTCTAAGATTTTAAAATTGCTACACATTTAGCATTAAAAAAAAATTACTCTTGGTATAATAATTCTTTCTTTTTTTTTTGTTGATAAGTGGGTGAATCCTGAAAATCACGCTTACCCTGTGGCTGAGAGGCCATGACTCAGGGGCATCTAAGCCGTCAAAGTCACCCAGGGATCGCACCCGGCTTGAGCCGCACTAGCAGAAACCATGCTGGATTTTTGGTATTGGCGTGACTAGAACCGGTGACCTTTTCTTACAGAGTGCCTTAACAGCGCACTCCTTCACCGACTGTTCTAAATCTCTTTAATTGGCATAATAACTCTTTCATTCAGGTGTTCATTTTTATTGTTTTTTTAGTCATAAAAATTTTACATAATGTCATGCTTGAAATATTTTGAAAACTTAAGATTTTTTTGTCGTCATAAGCTTTGGTTTCAATTCCTTGGTTGAAAAAATGTCAGGATTTTAATTTTTTTTATAAGTCGTTATATTTTATCTTTAATTCTATGGTTGAAAACAATCATAAGTATTTTTTCTTAGCACCATGCATGAAAATTGTTGGAATTTTAAAGCTTTTCAAAGAAGAGAAATTTTAAATTTAATATCATGATTAAAAATCATTTGAATTTTTTAAGGATTTTCAAAGACGTGATCTTTTATCTTTAATGTCATGCTTGAAAATCGTTAGAAATTTAATTTTTTTCTGAGTCATTATATTTTATTTTTAATGTCATTATTAAAAAATGTTGAAAATGTACCTTCAAAAAAAGACGTTACTCCATCATCAACACTTTTCGATTTCAGGGTGTTTTTTGCACCAAGCAAAATGGATTTTATTGTTTTTTACTGTTATTTTTAAAAAATATTGAAAATTTACTCTAAAAAAAATGGTGATGCAGAATCAACACTTTTTATTTCCAGGTTGTTTTTCTTGTTTTTTGGGGGTTTTGGGATTGAGTACCCATTTTGAGGTAATAATCCCTGTTTGATCGGTATCTATGTTCTCTTGCAAAATTCTTTAAAAACACATGGGATATCTCAGAGAGTACCTATGTGGGAACCACCAAAGTAAAGAAACTGAAAATTCAAACTTTGCAAAGAGACTTTGAAAGTCTGGTGATCAAAAAGTCAAAGTTGATAGATTAGTACTCAACCCAAGTAATGACCAATGTAAATCGGTTGAATATGCAAAATGAAAATGTGTCAAATCAAGATGTAGGCAAAAAGGTTCTTTGAAATATTTCCAAAATGTTTGATTCAGTAGTTATGACAAGCAAAGAAGAAAAAGATCATAACCAACTCTTTGTAGATGAATTGATGGGGTCTCTTCTCTCACATGAAACTAAAATAAATAGAAATGACAATTCCTCACTTAAAAACACATTCAAGACTTAAGTTCCTCCTTCCCGAGGTAGTGGAAGAGGTGAAAGGGGTAGAAGAATAATAAACTAGAAAGACAATGAGAAAGAGTTAGAAAAATAAATGGAGAGCAATGACAAAGACTTGCACATACATGATAAAATTGAGATCAAATGTTATTATTGCAATAATCTAGGTCATTATTCTATAGAATGTAGAAAGAGGAATATTGTTTTGGGAAAAAAATGCCAATTATAAAAATACCTCTAAGAACAATGAATAATTTTTGTTCCTTACATTTCTTGCTTCCCGTGAAACTTGAAATATAGTATGTTTTTTATATAGTGGATGTAGAAGACATGATAAAATTGAGATTGAATATTATTGTTGTGATAATCTAGGTCTTTATTCAAAGAATGTAATAAGAAGAATAATGATTTAGAAAACAAAATGCCAATTATAAAAATACCCATAAGAATAATGAATATCTTTTGTTCCTTACTTTTCTTGCTTCCCATGAGACCTCAAATAACGTATCTTTTTTATATAGTGTATGTAGTAACCACATGACTTGAATTATAGATTTCATTTTAAATTTAGATGAACTATTGAACACAAAATTTAAATTAGGAAAAAAATCTATTGTTAACGTTAAGGGTAAGGTAGTGGTCAGTGTCATGAGAAAATAAGACTAGGAAAAACACATACAATATGTGTTATATGCCCTAGTTTGAAATATAACGTAATTAGTGTTGTTCAAATCACTCAAAATGGATACAATATTATCTTCAAGGGAGAAAAGCTTTTCATTTATGATAAGCCTCCTAGTAAGACTTTAACTGTCAAAGTTGAGATCACTAATATTTAGATGCATCCACTTGTTATGACTTCTGATAAACATGATACTTCATTTTCCCAAAATGCAACCTACATGGATGATTTACTTTTATAGCATCCTAGATATGGTCTTCTTAATTTCCATGGCTTGAATTTGTTACAACACAATATGATGGTAAGAGGTATTCCTTCCATTCATGAATTTGTTGGCACTTGTGAGAGTTGCATTCTTGCATAGAAAGATAAGGAAAATTTCCATAAACGTGTATCCTATAGAACAAAGGATGCTCTTGTGTAGCTAGTTCGTATTATCTTTTGTCGGTTGGTGCAGACTCAATCACTTGGAGGAATCTATTATTACCTAAGTTTTATATATTTTTATAGCAAGAAGACTTGGGTGTACTTCCTTGGAAAGAAATCAGAAGTATTTGACAAGTTCAAAGAATTCAAAGATCTGGTCGAGAAGCAAAGTAGCTACTAGACTAAAGTTTGAGACCACACAAAATAAGTGGATATGATTAGAATTACTTTAATGAATTTTCAAACAAGGTATCAAATGAAAATTCATGACTAGATATGCATCATAACAATCAAGGATCCCCTCATAGTATCAAAGTTGGAAATGAAAAAAGAAATATAGGACAAGATGGTGGAATTATTCTCCATGAGTACTTATGGAGAAGTAATATCACTAAGACAATAAATCTACAAAATGAAGATATCCAGGGAAGAAGCAATAGCCTCATATATTGTGAGGGTGTCAGAAATAAGATACCAACTCCAAGAGTTGGGAGAAATAATGTTGGACATGGAAATGACTACCATAGCGCTTAATGCACTACTAGAGGAATGGGTAAATTTCACATCAAGCATCTATGGGAAGAAGGAAGCAACTTGGTTCAATGAACGATGGTCATTATGCAAAATCGAAGAAACTAAGCTGAATGAAAAATGATGGGATCAAGTGAATAAGCACAATAATTTTCTACCATGAATAAAATAAAAAGAACTTCTAGGAAGGTCGGTCGTCATAAAAAGAAGAAGAATATGGCCAAGGTTCAATGTTATGGCTATCATGAGTATGGGCACTATAAGAGAAATTTTCTAAAATCCAAGAAGGACAACAAAAAAAGAGGAAGGGAAGAAGCCCATATCATTGAAGAAGTGGAAGAAGCTGGAAAGAAGAAGTCCAAAAAGGAAGAATTAAGAGATATCTACTATGATTGAGTTGATCTTATTCACCTAGTTCTTTTCAAGTATTTGTTCTTTAGTTCTTATATAGCTATCATGGTAGAAGTACTTAGAGGCACCATAGGATGCATCATGTTAGGAGATGGAATCATAAGAATCATACGATATGAAGCAAGATCTTGGGACATCATAGGAAGCTTGCAAAAGAGTTGATGTAGAATTCTATGGGAACCACCTATAGTGAAAAGGAGATTTTGGTAACCTCATTAGAGGCACAAGTAGTACTTATGGATAGAATAAAGTCATCTAGTATAAATCTCATCATATATCATTCAAAGAGGTCCAAGCAATTATAGGATGTTCAATATCCTCGATTGAATCTTCAAAGGAAGATTCACCTATTGAAAGAAGCAAGTGTCTCACCAAAAATTCCACCTTGTGAGGGATTCATGGGATACTGGTATGATGACTAAGAAATGAAGCAGGTTAAGATGATTGAAGAACCTTCAATCATGGAAGTTGTTGAAGGAAGATGTCCATAATAAAGAGACGAGGTATGTATTCTTATAGTTAATAAAATCGAGTCATGCCATATAGTTGTAGTTATTATGGATAGGTGCTCTACCTCATGAGCATGATCATGGAAAATAATATCCTCCTTTGAAAAGATGCATAAAGACATGGATCACATAATAAAATCAACATAATAGGTCCTCATATGGAATATAAGGTGGTTGATAAAATAAAGGAACTATGGATGGAATTTCCTAGGGAGTAATATGTGAAGGAAGAAAGGAGATATCATGAAAAATATAACTATGGTCACATAGAAAATAAACTCAACATTGGCTCACCAGAAGGATTGACCATGACATATTGATGGAAAAGGTATGCAAACTTCGATGCAGTCTTGAAAAGAAAAAGACACTTGACATTTTAATATCTTTTTGGAGATGTGTCAATATGTATTGAATATGTTGATGATGCAAACAAGAAGATTTCATTATGAAATGACATCACAAAGGTAATGTCAATTTGATGTTCATTTTTTATATCTAAACAATATCTCGATGGGCTAATGTAGGGCTACCTAAAGGAAGAGTTATGGATGTCGCCCACAACTGGTATTCATGTCGTAGGATTGAATATCCTAAAACATGATGAAAATAAGGTAGTAAGGTATGAAGAAAGGACAGAAATGGACTAGTGAATCACTTTCCAATGAAAGAAAGGATGGCATGACTAACATGATTCATAGTGATGGATGGTCTATTCCATACAAAGAGGTCCCAAAGATGAAGGATCTATAACAAAGAAGATGAAATTCATGACATCGAAAGAGGGACCCTGATAGACAATTGGTTGTTCCATGATCTCCATTGAAAGAGATACTAGAAGCAAGCCCCTAGTTAAGAGGGGGAGATAGACACAACATTCTTGTCTTCACTTTAGAATAAATAATGGAGGATTGGGTAAAAATCTAACATCTGATACTCTTTGAGGATCTAGTATGGCATTGTAGATAAGAGTATTCATAAAGGACCGATATTCTTTGAGGACTGTGAATCCAAGATAAGAATAGTCCTGGTGGAACATACTCTGAGAGAACCTGCGTCGGGTATGTTCTAAGAGTTACAATGATGATGGTGTATATTAATCATTAGTCTTGTCGGCATTGTGCTCTACTCTTGTGGAGAGATAGAGTTTTTACTTAAGGCCTTGATATGTGATAATGTTAGATGGTATGATGCTAAATGGATGAGTTACCAATCTCACTCTTCTTATGAGACTTTTTCAGATTGAGAATGTCCAATTACCTTGTATGGATTATGAATAGCTCCATAGTTAAGAGGTAGCATTGAAATATGTAACTAGGTTTGGTATTCAGAATGGCATTTATAATAATGATTTTATGACTTTAATGTAATCAGAAAAATAAATTTATTATTATTGATCTTGAGGCATGTATTTCATGCTAAAGGAAAATTTTGATTTTAGGTCAAACTCCCATTGTGAGCTCTTAGGGTTGGTCATTGAGTCATAAAGTCAATTCATTCATTGTCATATATTGAAGACCCATTTAGGAATGTTACATATTGTAAGAAATTTATTTGAGTCAAACAAAGTCAAGAAACTCTCCAAGAGCAATTCAAAACTGCATGCAACAAGTCGGTCCTCCTAGCATGTCAAGTCAGCCTAGAAGCTAAGAGATGTTGGCCTTTTTTGAAGGGACTAGATGGATACATATAGAATTATAATAGACCACATTTAAATATAAGATAACACATAAGAAACTCAACCAAGAATATAGAATATGGTGAAGAAAGGAGAGCATAAAGTGAAGAAGAAGAAGAAGCATAATTTCAAGATTGTTTTGGGGTAAATACTCTCACACATGCGGGCTAAAGTTACGACATCCACCATAGAAGATACAACAAATTATAGTCAAGGGTAAAAGAATAATTGTGGTATCCATATAGTCTAAAGTGAAGACTGAAGTCTTGAAGAGAAAATAGATTTTCAATCGAAGGAGGAAAATGGATTGAACTTCTATTTCACTTCACACGTTCAAAGACTATAAGAAGTTTCAAGAATCCGAGAACTTTAGTCAGAGTAGCAATCTTCAATTGTAGGGTTGAGGTCAAAGAAGAAGGAAAACTTGATTGTTTTGACTTACTGAGAAAATGGAAGATTTTTACTTAATCTTGGAGGATTTTTGTCAAGGGTCTATGTCGTGGAATTCATCAATTGAAGATTCTATAAGAAGAAGAATTTGGTGGGTTTACTTCCCATGTTTGGAGAGGTTTTGGCCCTGGATGATAGCCTACATCTTGTGTCATTTGTCTCATTGTTGTTTAATGTTTGGTAGTTGTTTGATGAAGAAGAACACATAATAATAATCAAGTCAAAGAAGAACCCAATTAAGAAAGTAAAAAGTCTTCACAAGAATTTATCTTTGTTAGAGATATCATCTCAACTCTTTGCCCTGGATTTCTCAACACTATTATTTTATTTATTAATATTAACAGTTAAACATAGTCAAACATAATAGGTTAATGTAAACTTTTATAGTCGATGTTTTAATAGTTGATTGTGATTAGACTTGGTCAACCCTATGCTTAACATATTTAACAATAGTTAAAGTTGTCCATTCATAGTTGTCCTCAGTCAACATAACTTAACCATATTAGATTATAATAAACCATGGTTTACCAAAGAAAAAAATTGTCAACCTTAGTCAGCTAAGGTCATCCTTGGTCTGTCACGATCAAGATTTAAATATGTTTAATAGTAAAAATACTAATATTAATAAATTTGACTAATGAAAATAATATTAATATTATGACATTGGAATGGTACAAAAATCTAACCAATGTCACAGTTTGACAATCATTATTGAAAAATTATATTACATTGTAATTTATCCATTTACTTCACAATGCAACATTGAAAAATTAGTCAACCACATTTAATAATGTCATTGACTATGTTTGACTATGTTTAAATATGTTTGAATGTCAACACTCTTCAACTTTGGTCAAACATAATCATGTATTAATATTATTGATTAAAATTAATAATGGAACATGGTGTGGTGATAGAACAATACATAAATATATCCAATGTTGCAATCTGACAAATGTTAACATAGCGTTACATTACCTTGCAATTTTCCCAACATCCCATTGCAGCATTACAAAATTAGTTAACCGCATTTACTAATATTGTTGAGTATTGTTGATTGTCAAAAATCTTCAACTTTAGTCAAACATAATCACCTTTTCTTGGCAGCCCATGGTAGGCATTGGCCTCCGAGACCCTCTTGCCATTTCGCTCCTAGGACCGATGGTCCTTTTCCACAACCGCCATTGTTGCATGTTGCTGCTCCGCGTTGGCTAGATTTCCCTGCTACTATATTCCGATAGGAGGGGATCTCTCCTACCTACCAGTGTGCTCATGATCCCGGTCAGCAACCCCATCGTATGTTGTTGGTGCAGTCCCTTCTCATATAGGAATTTCTACAAGTTTGTCAGGATTCTTTTGTTGAAACCCTAACCTCTCACTTCTATTATTATTATCATTATTTAATGTTTTATTTTATTATTGCAATTTTTTTATTTTTCTTATATTTATTTTATTTTAATCTTTTTTTTTTGTCTTTTTCTATTTATTTTTTTTAACTTAAAAATAATATTGTTTTTTAATATCTAACTTTTTTTTCTTAAATTACGTCTATTTTTGAAATATTTCCTTTTTTTTTTTTTTTTACATGGTATGGTTAATTTTTTACATTTTATATAGTTTTTTGTTTGTCATTTCTAGATATTTTTTTATTTTATATTGCTTGTTATTATTTTTAAATTGTTTTTGTGCTTTTTTTATTGTTTTTTATTTTTTTCCAATATTTGAATTATATATATATATTATATAGTAGGGCCTGTGTGGATTCTTGTGTATCAAACCGAACCCATTATGTGTAATTTGATAGCTTATTTTAAAATTTTCATTATGATGAATTGCATCTACCCCCGTAATGTGTCAATTTCATAGTTGGTCATTAAGTTTTCATTACAATGGCTTGAGTTCACCTACACTGCATTTCAAGTTGATAGTTGAATTTTAATTTTTTTTGCAATGTATCAAGTTGTCTTAGTCTAAGATTTTAAAATTGCTATACATTTATCATTTTAAAAAAAAATACACTTGGTATAATAACTCTTTCATTCATATGTTCATTTTAAAGTTTTTTTTAGCCATAAAATTTTTACACAATCTCATGCTTGAAATATTTTGAAAACTTAATATATTTTGTAGTCGTAAGCTTTGGTTTTAATTCTATGGTTGAAAAATTATCAAGATTTTAATGTTTTTATAAGTCATTATATTTTATTTTTAATGCTATGGTTGAAAACAATTATAAGTATATTTTTTTTAACATCATGTATGAAAATTGTTGGGATTTTAAAGTTTTTCAAAGAAGTGATATTTTAAATTTAATGTCATGATTAAAAACCGTTGGAATTTTCTAAGGCTTTTCAAAGACGTGATATTTTATCCTTAATGTCATGCTTGAAAATCGTTGGAAATTTAAAGTTTCCTAGAGTCATTATATTTTATTTTTAATGTCATTATTAAAAAATGTTGAAAATGTACCCTCAAAAAAAGATGCTACTCCAGTATCAACACTTTTCAATTTCAAGGTGTTTTCTGCACCAAACAAAATGACTTTTATTGTTTTTTACTGTTATTTTTAAAAAATATTGAAAATTTACTCTGAAAAAAATGGTGATGCAGAATCAACACTTTTTATTTTCAGGGTATTTTTTCATGTTTTTTTGGGGTTTTTGGGCTCGAGTACCTGTTTTGAGGTAATAATTTTTGTTTGATCAGTAACTATGTTCTCTTGCAAAATTCTTTAAAAACGCATGGGATATCTTGGAGAGAACCTACGTGGTTACCATCAAAGGAACGAAAGTGAAACTTCAAACTTTGCAAAGAGACTTTGAAAGTCTAGTGACCAAAGAGTCAAAGTTGATAGATTAGTACTCAACCCGAGTAATGACCAATGTAAATCGATTGAATATGCACAACGAAAATGTGTCAGATCAAGAAGTAGACGAAAAGGTTATTTGAAATATTTCCAAAAAGTTTGATTTAGTAGTTATGACGATCAAAGAAAAAATGAACATAATCTAACTCTTTGTAGATGAATGGATGGGGTCTCTTCTCTCCCATTAAACTATAATCAATAGAAATAACAATTCCTCACTTAAAAATGCATTCAAGACTTAAGTTCCTCCTTCCCGACGTAGTGGAAGAGGTGAAAGAGGTAGAAGAAGAAGAAACCAGAAAGAAAATGAGCAAGAGTTAGAAAATTAAATGGAGAGCAATGACAAAAACTCACACATGTATGATAAAATTGAGATCAAATATTATTATTGCAATAATCTATGTCATTATTCTACAGAATGTAGAAAGAGGAATATTGTTCTGGGAAAAGAAATGCCAATTATAAAAATACCTCTAAGAACAATGAATAATTTTTGTTCCTTACTTTTCTTGCTTCTCATGAAACTTGAAATACTGTATGTTTTTTATATAGTGGGCGTAGAAGGCATGATAAAATTGAGATTAAATATTATTATTGTGATAATATAGGTATTTATTTAAAGAATGTAATAAGAGGAATAATGATTTAGAAAACAAAATGCCAATTATAAAAGTATTTGTAAGAACAATTAATAGTGTTTGTTCCTTACTTTTCTTGCTTCCTATGAGACCTCAAATAATGTATGTTTTTTATATAGTGGGTGTAGTAACCACATGACTTGAATGATAGATTTGATTTTAAATTTAGTCGAACTAGTGAACACAAAAGTTAAATTAGGAAAAAATCTATTGTTAATGTTAAGGGTAAGGCAGTGGTCAACGTCATGAGAAAATAAGATTAGGAAAAACACATACAAGATGTGTTCTATGCCCTAGTTTGAAATATAACCTAATTAGTGTTGAAAATCACTCAAAAGGGATACAATATTATCTTCAAGGGAGAAAAGTTTTTCATTTATGATAAGCCTCCTAGTAAGAGTTTAACTGTTAAAGTTGAGACCAATAATAATTAGATGCATCCACTTGTTATGACTTGTAACAAACATGATACTTCATTTTCCCAAAATGCAACCTACATGGATGATTTACTTTTATGGCATCCTAGATATGGTCTTCTTAATTTCCATGGCTTGAATTTGTTGCAACACAATAGGATGGTAAGAGGTATTCCTTCCATTCATGAAATTGTTGGCACTAGCGAGAGTTGCATTCTTGCAAAGAAAGACAAGGAAGATTTCTATAAAGTTGTATCCTATAGAACGAAGGATGATCTCGTATAGCTAGTTCATATTATCTTTTGTTAATTGATGTAGACTCAATCGCTTGGAGGAAGGTACTATTCCCTGTGTTTCATATATTTTTATAACAAGAAGACTTGGGTGTACTTCCTTGTAAAGAAATCAAAAGCATTTGAAAAGTTCAAATAATTCAAAGATCTGGTCAAGAAGCAAAGTGGCTATTGGATTAAAGTTGAGATCACACAAAAGAAGTGGATATGATTAGAATGACTTTAATGAGTTTTTCAGACAAGGTATCAAATGAAAATTCATGACTAGATATACATCATGACAATGGTGTAACGCAAAGGAAAAACAAAGCTATCATGAACATGGTAAGGAGTATGTTGAAAGAGAAAAACTTGTCACATGATTTTTGGGGAGAAGCAATAGCTTCTTCCACATATATTTTGAATAGGTCACCTACAAGATGTGTGGAAAATAAAGTTCCACAAAAAGCTTGGTCACGTAGAAACTTTTTGTGTGGCACACTCTTATGCTCATGTACCTAAACTACTGAGATCAAAATTGGATAATAAAAATTAAATATATTTTCGTTGGTCACAATAAAGAATAAAAAACCTAAAAACTATCCCAAAAAAATACAATTTACATGTATAACTAAATCAATGTACCATGAATTTAGTGAAAAAAATTGACACCCAATCCTAATTAATTGTCCATACAATTGCCATGAGTGAGTTAACCCTCTCATGCCAAAAAAAAAGAAAAGTAAATTTCATCATGCGTACACTTGTAGAGTACCTCTTAGTAATAGTACCAAGAACCTCATGCATTACTCCGGTGAACGAATTTAATTGAAATGCAATTAAGTGCATATAATATCTCCAATAATTTTGTCATTTATAATACGGAGAATTTTCAGCCAAAGGTTTAATGAAATCTTCAAGGGGAGCCGAGACATGGTTCGAAACCTGTGAAATGTAACTGATCGACTGCAAGTGTTAATAGTCCTACTATGCTATGACTACGTTTGCAACCTTGCATCTTCGTGTCCCCTATGTCCAGGTTTGTGAAGTGACAAATCTAACGTTTGTCCAACGCCAATACAAGCCCTTTGCATGTACTTTACGTGAGTTGATGGGCTTGATTCCCACCCATCTTAATTTTGTAAAAAATATTCTATCATAATTTAACAGATCATTGATATGGAAGTGAATTTCGGTTTGAAACAATCTCCCTGAAATCTTTGGCCTTGTCAAATATATACTTGACATAAGAAGAGTAGTTTATAATGGCAGTCAACCTACTGACTACGCTTATATTTTCAATCATATATTTCAGCAATCACCACCTGCAGCTACAATAATAAGCTCCCAACACAATATCTATTTCCAGTGGCATTCTGCTGACTACAATTTTATTTCATTTTACAAAACCGAATATATATATGTATATAAGCACAGTACCGGCTAAAATTTACGAAATAAATTACGTTACTCTAAATTTACGGTACGTTAAGGGACGTCAGAAAAATCTTGCCTACTTTCGCAGTCCCACTGTGTGACCATCTCCTCATCTGTTGACGGGAAGAAAGGAAAATTTCAGGTTAAGGGAGGATCCATAACCTCCAAAACTCCCTCTAAGAATCGCACCACCGTTCCCATTGAAGGCCTCATCGCCGAATTGCTCTGAATACACCACAGCGCCGTCTTCCGAATTGCTCTGAATACACCACAGCGCCGTCTTTATCAACCGATTCGCCTCATCCATTTCCGGCGGCCTTCCCAATTTCAATTCGCTCTCAATCAATTCATCCATTTTTCTTTCCCTGGCCTTCCTGAAAGCAATAGAAGGAAAATAACAATTTTCCAAATCCTGAGTGATCCATGTTTTTTCCCTCCCTCATTATTTCCAGAAGCACCATCCCGTAGCTGAACACGCCGGCCTTGTAAGTGATTCCCCAATCCAAAAGCCACTCGGGCGCCATGTACCCCGGCGTCCCTCTCATCCCTGTCATCACGCGGCTTTCCTTATCTCTATTCACAGACCCTGCCATGCCGAAATCGGAAACCTTCGCCCTGAAATTCTCATCCAACAGAATGTTCTGAGGTTTGACATCCAGATGCAGAATCCCGTGTCGTGACTCTTCGTGCAGGTACGCAAGTCCCCGGGCAGTGTCGAGCGCGATGGAATACCTAGTCTTCCAATCCAGCCGTTTGTCTGAGTCGAACAGCAATCTATCCAGAGACCCGTTGGCCATGAATTCGTACACCAGAATACGATGGGACCCTTGCGCACAAAAACCACGCAAGGTTACGAGATTGGAATGATTGAGGGACGATATGGTCGCGATTTCCGCACAAAATTCCCGCTGTCTGTGTCCCGTCTGATCGAGTAGACATTTGACTGCAACTTGAGTACCATCCGTCAAAATCCCTTGGTATACCTTGCCGAACCCTCCCCTTCCAATCTCTTTGCGGAAGCCGCCCGTGGCTGTCTCCAGGGCCTGGAAACTGAAAGTTGTTGGAAGACCAACCACATTCTTCAGATAAGCTGCACCAAAATCATCCCGCGCAGCTTCATTCGCATATTCGATACCAGAAATCTGGAGTCCATTTGCAGGGTCATTGGGCGGAGCACGGTTTCTGCGTCTTTCAGACCATAAGGTATATCTCCGTGTCAGAAACATAGTTAAGAGGAACATTGCCGCGATGACAAAGAACTTAACGCGAAATCGAAGGGCGGTCAAACAGACACAATAGAAAAATCGACCCTACTACGAGCACAGATAGTTTTGGGCTGCGGTCAGCCGTATTTGCTGAGAAAGTAGTAGCGTACATAGATATAAGCAGCGGTTGCACAAGTGGATGGCAAATAATTGTTGAGTATCCATGAACATCGCTAGGGTCCCAGATTTCTATATTGTAATGACATTATTTTGTAGACCGTCATTTTAGATTATTTCTTTATTCGCGTTGAAAATCTATCCACACGCATATCTACCCACTCTTTACACCGCTGCTACGATAAGGTGTGTGTATGTTGCCATTCTTATTTCATTTCATCTATCATGAGTAATTTGGTATTTGATTCGGAGTAGTTCGGTAAAACAATTGAGTTATTTCTCATTTCTTTAAAATATTATAAAAATCTGCAATTAACTAAGTTTAAATTATACATGTTTCAAAAAATTTATATTCATTTTTGAGAAAGCTAAATATTATACTAACCTATTTTTTTTATGATTTTTTTAATTAATATATTTTTAATTATTTTTTTTTATAAAAAATATTTTTTTTTTATTTAAAAAATTAAATTATAATGACTAATTTTTTAGCGTATTACTTTAAACCTTTTTAAACTTTTTTCATATATTTGATGATGATGATTGTGGTTTAACGTCCGCTGAGACCAATAATGATATCGGACCTAAAGGACCATTTTATTTGATTTAAGATTTTATTCCTATGCTCAAAAAGTTTGGAGAGAAGCCTCCCGAGTTCACTATAATTTTGGCATTGTAAAAGGCTAGGAAGGTCAGTGTTGTAACAAAGGTTGTGAAATTGAGATATAATGTGGGTGTATGCAAGGCACTCTAACAGGAAGTGGTTTTCATCCTCGATGCTCCTATTCTCACAAATATGGCAGATCATTTCCATCCATGGCGTTTTAGGAACTGCCCAACGGCCTATTTCACTATGGAGCTCATGAGAGTTCATTCTAATCTTTGCTATATTAATTTTCTTCTTTGAGCTAGTTAAAATAGAGAGATACTTTTGATCTTCAAGGGTGGGGTTGATGACCTTCTTATAATAACTTAATTTTCTTTTAGACGCTAAATCTTTCTCACACCACATTTTTTCTTTGAACTTAGAAGTAACAATATCTTTAATGTTATTTATGTTTTGCAATGCATCATTCTCGTTGATCTCCCAATAGTTTAACAAGGCCCTTGTGTCTTTATGCAACCCTCGGTTAAGCCTTAGGTGGTTTTGGCTGGAATTTAAAGCTAGCTTAGGAAGTCTATGATTGTCTATGTTATTGAGCTTGTGCTTGTACAACAGAAACCTGAGCATAGCTAGGCTCTCAATAGGAGAAATACCTGCTTCTACAAGGAGAATAGGATAGGGTGTATTACTTTTAATTTTCAGGTTATAAGTTATAAAACGCTTCTGGATTTGCTCAATCTTTCTCCATGATTCTCTCGAGATGTTGCAGCCCCAAACTTCACAGCCATATAAGATAACAGGAGTGACTAAAGTTTCAAAGAGGAACTTCTTTTTATCCCACATTACGAGGTTTGTTATTTTACAATTATTTTCAAGACCAAAATAAGCTTTCCATCCCCCATTGATCCTTTTCTCAATGCTATGGTTCCAGTTGAGCTTGTGATGGATATCAATTCCTAGGTACATGTAAGAATACACTTCCTCCAAGTTATTATTGTCATACATAAAGTTAGTGCAAGTGTCCTTCTTGGATTTGATAATCATAACTTTTGTTTTATCAGTGTTAACAATCATACCCATGGTAGAGCAGAAATCCTTAAGAAGCTTGAGTTGCTTATCAAGATCAAAAGGGCACCTTGCCAAAAGAACAATATCGTCAGCATAGAGAAGAAGGATAACGACTATCCCAGCTAAGATTGTGCCACCACATCCTGCTTCTTCTAAATAACCTTCGAGCTTATCGATGTAAATGCCAAATAGGGTAGGGGAGAGGGGGCAACCTTGTTTAACTCCGATGTTACATTTAATATCTTTTGACCACCCCTCATTGTTCTTTAGCTTGGCAATTACATTCTCGTATAGTCTTATAGCAGCAGCTCTGAAATCAAGAGGAACTTTTAGCTCTTCTATCCTATTCCCAAGGTTGTATCTAGGAACCGTATCGAAAGCCTTTATAAAGTCTACAAAGCAGAAAAATAAATTGGATTTATCATTACGAAATTCCTCCGCAATGATCCTAAGCGTAAAAAGGTGGTTTGTTGTTGAGTGATGCCTTCTGAAACCTGCTTGGCCTTTAGCCCGCTTACCTTCACTTTCAAGCCATATGCTTAACTTTTTTTCCAGAATACTACCATACAACTTGGCTAAGAGAGGGCTGATCATAATTGTCCTATAATTAGAGGGGTTATTTGTATATCCACTTTTAAAAATAGGGATAATGACGCTCTCAGTCCAAGGTTTAGGGAACCCTTGCTTAACAGCTTGATTGAAAAGCTTGTGGATGTGGGGGATGAGGAGAAGGCCTCCAATTTTTAAGATTTCTGCCTGGTAACCGTCAATGTCCTTAGCTTTCCCATTTGCGAGGCGATTAACCCCAAACTTAATGTCTTCTAAAGAGAAGACTTCTTTCGTTGTGAGCATGGTTTCCAAATTATCCATGACATTAGGAGATTCATAAAGCTTTTTGAGATAAGAATTCCAATCATGAAGAGCAATTTTATTATTATCCTTAGTCTTCCTAGTCAGAATTTGCCTCCAAAATTTCTTAGGAGCTACCTTAGAGAGGTGTAAGAGATTCTCCTGTCTTTGACAAATGAACTGCCTCTTTTTCCTTTTAATTAGGGCTTTGTATATTCTTATCTTGTCCATTTTAAGAGAATCATCAAACAAGCTTCCTTAATGCTCTCCTCGATTTTTCATCTTTGTCATAACCAAGGATTGGTTTTGCTATTTCTTTTATTATTTTGAGACTGTCAAATTGAGACCTTTTAATAGAATATGAGAGGGTTGGTTAGTAAATTAATGAACTATAGGTTCTTCTATGTTGTTTATCTAGATAAAGGAAGGCAAATTAGTTTTTAATTCATTTAGAAAGATCCTTTTTAATTTTGTATCAAATATTTAAGTTCTTTTGGTTTTAAGTGTTATTTTTCTATGGAACTCTAATGCAAGTGACAAATTGAGGTTTTATAATAAAAGGCCTATGATCGGAGTCAGGCTCGTGGTCGTTTAAGATGTCAAAGTTTATCATTTCGTTGTATAATGGAAGATCGGAAATAACGTAGTCTACCACGCTGCTACCAAGTCCATGGATGCAGGTCATCTTGCTGGAATTGGGCCATCTAAATATATAGACTTTCATACCTATCTTTTTTTGTAAGATAAGTATAATTTATAATTTGGTAATAGTATTAACTTCTAATCTTTCTCTCCTTTTTTATTTTTTAATGATATTCTTTATAATATTTCCATAAAGATATTCTTTATAACAACTTTGTGTTAATTAGATCTCTATAAACAATTTTTTTTTGTAGCATAATGTCAAATTGTTTGTATGGAAATTCAATGTGATTATTAATATAATAAAATTATTATTGATAATGGTTATTTTTGTTTTGATAAGGATATTAAAAGTATGAGTGGATTAATTATTTATTAACGTTAAATCAAATAATTATGTTTGATCTCATGCTTTTGTGGTTTATATTGATTTTTGTAGTTATATTTTGGATAAATGGCATCAACTATGTTTGAAGGTGATAATTCTTTCTTAATATATAAGAAATTATAAATAAGTATAATTTATAATTTGGTCATAGTATTAATTTACTTAATTTTCTCCCTTTTTTATTTTATTGTTTTTATTTTCTAAAAATTAATTTGTTTAAAACATATTAATATTTTAATAATTTCTTATACATTGATCAAATTGTTTATAATTTCTTATATGTTGACCAAAAATTATAATATTATAATCCTAAGGGTTAAGCATCTCTTCTATTTAATCTTATTTGATAGATCAGTTTTTTCATCTTGGTCCTGAGGATGAACCTCATTAGTAGGTTCGAAACATGGACCATCAAACATTGCTAATGTGATTTATCTAAAATCTCACTGCAAAAATTAAATAATTATGATTTAAACTAATTAACACCAATTAATTAATTATGAATTAGTAAATTTAATTAAAATATAATGTTAATTGATTAATTGATTAAATTTGTATGTTATACTTATCAACACACATGTAATAAAACATTTGAAGTGACTATTAAAAGACCCAAGTAATAGGCACAAAGGTTGGAGTCTGAGCAGGTTAACCATTTTAATGTGTGGAAGTGTTGTTTGATTTTCGTCCCCTAAAAGGATAATTTTCTAGGGAAGGAAAGGTTGGAGAGGGCAAGAGTGCCCTCTCGGGCACACTCGAGGGTGACCCCAAGAAACATTAAATGCAAGAATTGTTCAAAGAAAGAGGTTGCGAATTTTGTGTCGGAGAAAATCCCCAAGAAGAAAGTTTATGCATGTACAATATACAGAGGAAATTACATCGAAGGATGGCTCCTACTCAATCATTTTTTGTTTCCCGGATATAGAAAAGCTTGAGCATGAGCAAAGAGTGACTAAACATATAGGTGCTTTGATAACTGGGCAACGAATTGGTGAATAACCATCACAATCCTACTGATAAGTTTTCATAGCTAAAAGAAAAAGTTATATAGAAGCTGCAATATGAATCTGCTCATAATCTCGGGCTACTTGGAGAAGATGGCGTTCTAATGCAAAGGAAAGATCATATGGAAGAACAAGAGATCAGGTAGAGGCAAAGAACCAACTGAAGAAAGGACCTCAAAGAGATAAACCCAGTTCGAGTTTCATGGACCATTCTTAGTCCCTATTCCAAATGGAATCAAAGTTTATTATCAAGTCATATCAATGTGAGATCGATTCTCTAATGCCAAATCACTAGTTGCAACAATTAGAAGTGTTTTTCAATGTTCATCATATTGAGGAAGAATAAGATTTCATTTGCACGTCTAAAATTAGAGGGCCATGCATTGACCAATTGGTAAAACCACACAGAGAATTTAAGGTTGGAGGGAAATCCTCTAGTGGCTAAGTGGGAGGAATTCAAAACCCTCATAAAGTCACAATTTTACCCTATTGGGTATGTAGAGGACTAGTGGATCTGGTGGGACAAATTCAGGAAAAAGCTAGGGCAAAGTGTACAAAAGTACAACACAAAGTTAGGAAAGATGGCGAGAATGTTGGGTATCTCCCCAAAGAACATAGATTACTCTTCAAGTATCTAAGTGGGTCTACATCATCATCTATACAAGAAAGTGATGTTATTCAAACCTATATCAGTGGACGAGGCTTGCATACAGGCATAACACTTTGAGAACATAGGCCTAAAGAAAGGGAAATCAAGCAATAGAAATATAAGGAGAAATAGGATATTTCTAAGGAGGGAAGAAGAAGTGGAAAGGGGGAAAGATAAGAAGACAATGACCATAACACACTAGTGCAAAAAACACAACAACCATTGCAACCAGTGCAACATTGATGGTGATATAGAGGAGAAGTGCGGGAAGTTGCAGCCAGAGCTTAACTTAAGGAACAAAAAGAAAGGCAATAATAAGAAGAATCTCATGGCCACCAATTCAAGTAACCAAGTTGAAAGAAGATTGAACGTGGATGAGAAGATTATCTGTCCCTCAGTGCAGAAGGACATGAATCTAAGTAGCCTTTAGCAATAGGAAGAGAAATAAATGAACAAACTCTTCCACATAAATATATGGGTCAAGAAGACAAAAGTTAATGCCATATTCAACTCAAGATCACTCGCAAATCTCACTGTAGAAGAGTTGGTCAAGAAATTGGGATTGAAAGTTCATGATCATCCAAGCCCATATCTATTTGGATGGGTAAATAAGGATGTAGAGTTAAGGGTAAAAAATAGTTGAAAATTAGATTTGCTAACAAATTTGATATTTTTGATGAAGTAGAAATAAACGTAGTTCCCCTTGATATATGTGTAGTGGTGTTTGGAAGTCCATACATTCATACAAGTGATGCAATATTCATCTAAAGAGTTAACTAGTATTTACTCCTCAAGGATGGAAAATTGTTGAACATTAACGCACACAAAGAAAAGTAGAAAATTATGTTGGTCAGTTACAACCAAGCCAATAAGTTGATCGCTTCTAGCAAGAAATATTTTTTTCCTATTTATAAGAGAAAATCAATCTATAGAAGAGTCAGTAAGATACAAGGCATGATGCATCCCTAGAGGAGTGTACTAAGACATAAAAAAAACAACTTGAAGAGTTGTTACATTCACATGTGGATGTGTTCTGTGAACCTAAAGGGGTACCACTCAAGAGGGAATTCAAGCATGACATCCAGTTATTTCCAAAATCCCCATTGCCAAACATTCGGCTATGCAAGCAGTCTATTATAGAAGTAGGTGAGGTGAAGAAACAATCGTAGCGGCTACTGGAATAGGGTTTCATTCAATTGATTACATCACCATGTGGGTCATCCATAATCATTGTGACAAAGAAGGATGGGACTTGGAAGATGTGTATGGATTACAAGGTGTCAAACAAAATCACGCTTAAGAACAAGTACCACTACCTAGAATATATGATTTGTTAAATCAGTTGCAACAAGCGAAATAATTCACCAAGATAGACTCAAAGTTTGTATATCACTAGCTTCAAGTCAAAGAAGAATATACCTTGAAGATTTCCTTCAAAACAATATATGATTTGTGTGAGTGGTTAGTCATGCCATTTGGCCTATGCAATGCACCATCTACATTTATGAGTTAGATGAATGATATACTATGCCATTTTATAAATTTAGTTGTGATTATATATTTTCATGATATATTGGTATGTAGTGCTACTTGGGAGGAGCACATCTCAGATTTGGCGCAGGTGTTGGAGACATTAAAGAAGCAATGACTACTAGAAAATCTCAAGAAGTATGAGTTTGCACAATAGTCTTTGTGTATCTAGGGTATGTGATAGGTGGGGGAGAGTTGAAAATATATCTTACCAATATGGAGGCCATCATGAAATGGCTAGTGCCTACAAATGTTTCTAAGGTTAGAAGTTTTGTTAGGGTGGCATTCTACTTAGGGAAATTTATAGCTTCATTTTCTGTAGTAGTGCCACCACTCCATGCCATAATAACAAGTGACAAGAGTTTACAATGGGAAAGAATCAAGGGAAATATAGGTCAATCATAGTCACCATATTAAAACTTTGAAAAGCATGGTCAACCCATTCTCAACATGGAAAATAATGGTTAATATGGTCAAACAGGTCAACCTAGGACACCATCGTAAAACATGTTCAACCAAAGTCATTTATTATCAATATATACAACCATAATATATCATAGAAAACCATGGTCAAATTAGTCAAACCACATTCATCCAAGGTCAACTTGTTCAATCCATGTTCACCCACGGTTGACTATATTTGACAGTCAATGCTCTTCAACTTCGGCATAATATAATCACCTATTTGTTGAAACATGTAACTAGCTTCGGTCTTCATAATGACATGTGTAATCATGATATTATGAATTTAATGTAATGAGAAAGTTGTTATTATTATTATTGATCTTGAGAGATGGGTTTCATGCTCAAGGAAAAAATTATTTTTAGGTCAAGCTCCCATTCTGAGCTCTTAGGATTGGTCATTGAATCATAAAGTCAATTGAGTCATTGTCATACATTAAATACCCATTTGGGAATGTTACATATAGTAAGAAATTTATATGAGTCAAATAGAGTCAATAAATCCTCCAGATCAAGTAAAAATGCATGAAACAAGTCAGTCGTTGTAACATGTCAAGTTGTCCTAGAAGCTTGGACACGTTAGCCTATTTTGAAGGGACTAGAAGGCTATATATAGAGGCCTAGATGACCACATTTGAATTTAATATCACACATAAGAAACTCGTCCAAGAATACAAAAGATAATGAAGAAAGGAGAGCATAAAGAGAAGAAGAAGAAGCATTGTTTCAATACTATTTTTGGGTAAATACTCTCACACATGGAGGTTGAAGTTAGGGCATCCACCATAGAAGATACATCAGATTAGAGTAGAGTCTAAAAGAAGAATTGTAGTATCCATATAGTCCAAAGTGAAGACCAAAGTCTTGAAGAGAAAAGAAATTGTCAAGCTAAGGAGGAAAAGGGATAAAATTACCTTGTTTCACTTGACACATGCGAAGACTACAGCATGTTTTAGGAGGCTGAGAAATGTAGATAGAAAAGTAGTATTTTATTGTAGGTCTGGGGTCAAAGAATAAGGAGAAGTTGATTGTGTTGACTTATTGATAAAAGGGAAAATTTTGACTTGATCTTGGAGGAGTTTGGTCAAGGTTATAGGTCTTGGAATTCATCAATTGAAGATTATATAAGAAGAATAATTCGATGGGTTTTCCTCTCATGATTGGAGCAGGTTTGGCCCTAGATGCTAGTCTACATATTGTGTCCTTTATCTCATTTTTATTTAATTTTTAGTAGTTTTTTAATGAGGAAGAACACATAATAATAATCAAGTCAAAGAAGAACCTAATTAAGAAAGTAAAAAGTCTTCACAAGAAGTTATCTTTTCTATATAAATCATCTCATCTCTCTGTCTTAGATTTCTCATCATGGTATTAGAGCTAAGGTGAGAATTCAAGCAAGGGCATCTCAACAAAGGACACTCAAGCATTCAATAATAAAATTTCTATGAGGGCATCAAGGGCATCAAAACATCAATAATATCCTTTAGTCTCCAAGTCATTTTGAAGGAAGTATCAATACCCTAGCTTGCTTAACGAAGGAATCTACACTTGAAGCAATTTTAGAACCTCTCTTAAATCTTCATCTCAAGAAAGAATACCTCAATAGATCCTACCTCTACAAAAATTCAAAAACGCCTATAAGTGAAGCATCTTGAAGTATATTCATTCAAGAGAAGCTAGAAGAAAGTAGTTGTTATCATCATCGAAGATTCAAGGTGATGTCCCTCTTGGGTCAAGGATCATTTTGAAGGAAGACATCTTCAAAATAAAAATATTCTATAACCACATAATTAAATATCATGAAAGAAGAAAATTGAAGATATTTTCATCAAATACTATCTTCTCAAGTAAGTAATTTTATGTCTACATCTTAATCAGTCAAAATATCTTTTTGCAAGGAGAGAAACAAGTTGGTTGGGTTAGTTAGCTTTCTAGCATGGAAGAAGAGGACCGATTTGATCCTCATAGAAAATGAAGTTGTGGAACATGGTAAGGGATTAATAAATAAACCTCCAAAGGAAGAAGCTTAAGCACTTGCAAAGTACATGGAAGGGGAAGTAAGAGCTGAAAGGATTCTCGTTGAGTCTATAAAGGATCCCCTCATAGTATCAAAGTTGGAACTGACTAAAGAAATATAGGACAAACTGGTGGAACTATTCTCCATGAGTCATCTTGGAGAAGTAATATCACTAGGACAGGAACTCTATAAAATGAAGATATCCAAGAAAGAAGGAATAACCTCATATTTTGTGAGGGTGTCAGAAATAAGAGACCAAATCCAAGAGTTGCGAGAAATAATGTTTGATAGGGAAATGACTACCATAGTGCTCAATGCAGTACCAGATGAATGGGGTAACTTCACATCAAGCATCTATGGGAAGAAGGAAGATATTTTGTTCAATGAATTATGGTCATTATGCAAAATCGAGGAAACTAGGCTGAAGGAAAAAATCACTAGGATCAATTGACTAAGAAAAATATTTTTCTGCCATTACTAAGAGAAAAGGGAAGTCTGGGAAGGCTAATGCTTATAAAAATAATAAGAATATGACCAAGGTTCATTATTATGGTTGTCATGAGTATGGGCACTATAAGCGAGATTGTCCAAAATCCAATAAGGGAAAAAAGAAAAGAGGAAGGGAAGAAGCTTGTATCACAGAAGAAGTGCAAGAAGATGAAAAGAAGAAATAAAAAGGGAAATAAGTAAGAGATCTCTACTATGATTAAGGTGACCTTCTTCACCTAGTTATTTTCAAAAAAAATAAATATTCAGTTCTTGTATATCTATCATAGTACAAAAAATTATAGGCACCATAGGATGCATCATGTTAGGAGATGGAATCATAAGAAGCATACAATATGAAGCAATATCTCAAGAAATCATAAGAAGCTTGCAAAAGAGCTGGTGTAGAAGTCTATGCCAATCACCTATAGTGAAAAGGAATTCTTGCTAACCTCATTAGAAGCATAAGTAGTACTTATGGATATAATAAAGTCATCTACTATAAAGCTCGTCATACATCATTCAAAGAGGAGCATTTACAAGATGAGGATGATCAATATCCTCTATTGAATCTTCAATGGAAGATTCACCTATTGAAAGAAGCAAGTGTCTCACCAGAAATTCCACCTTGTGAGGGAGTCATGGGATAATGGTATGATGACTAAGAAATCAAGCAGGTTAATATGATTTAAGAACCTTCAATTAAAGAAGTTTTGAAAGGAATTTTACCAAAATAAAGAGATGAGGTATGTATTCTTGTATTTAATAAAATTGAATCATGTCATATAGTTGCAGTTTGTATGGATAGATGCTCTACCTCATGAGCATTATCATGGAAAAGAATCTACTCCTGTGAAAATATGCATAAAGGAATGGATCACATAATAAAATCAACATAATACCTTGTCATATGGAATATGATGTGGTTGATAAAATAAAGGAACTATGGATGGAATTTCCTAGGGAGTAATATGTGAGGGAAGAAAGGAGACATCATGAAAAATGTAACTATGGTCACATAGAAAAGGAAGTCAACATCTTCTAACCAAAAGGATTGACCATGAAATATTCATGGAAAAGGTATGCAAACTCTGATGTAGTATGGAAAAGCAAAAGGCCCTTGAAATTTAATATATTTTTAGAGATGTTTCAATATGTATGGAAGATGTTGATGATGCAAATGCACAGATGTAATGATGAAAGGACATCACAAAGGTAATGTCAATTTTATGTTCATTTTTTATTTTTAAGTAATATCTTGATGGGCTAATGAAGGGTTACCTAAAGGAAGAGTTGTGGATGTCACTGACAACTGATATTCATGTGGTAGGATTGAAGATCCTAAAACATGATGAAAAGAAGGTAGAAAGGTATGAAGAAATAAAATATATGGACTAATTGATCACTTTCTAATGAACGAAAGGATGACATGACTGACATGATTCAGAGTGATGGATGGTGTATGCCCTACAAAGAGGTCCCAAAGATGAGGACTCTATAACAAAGAATATTAAATTCTTGACATCGAAAGAGGAGCCTAATAGACAGCTGGTTGTTCCATGATCTCCACTGAAAGAGCTACTGGAAGCAAGTCCCAGTTTAGAGGGAGCTTGGTCAAGTCCGTAGTTATGAGGGAACTTGGGTACATTCCTTCATAGGAATGGGTACTATATCCTCCCTAGTTAAGAGGGAGAGACAGGCACATCATTCTTGTCTTCACTTTGGAAGAAACAATGGAGGATTGGGTAAGAATATAACATCTGATGCTCTTTGAGGATGTGGTAGGGAATCCAAGATAAGAGTATTCATAGAGGAACAATATTCTTTAAGGACTGGGAATCCAATATAAGAAGAGTATTCATAGAGGTCCAATATTCTTTAAGGACTAGGAATCCAAGATAAGAATAGTCCTACTGGAACATTGTTACAGGAAAATTTGGGCACATCAACCCCGACTTATAGATCTGTATTATTAGGGTCCATCAACCCCTAATTCAGTTGTTTTCATTCCCTAATGAAGTTAACCTGCATCATGCTTTCTTCCCAAGAGTTTCATGACACAATTCATCCAAAAAATGTCCCTAAAGAGATCATTGTAGGTGGCCTTCTCTCTGGCTGCAATGAATGGCAGGCACTACACTGTCAGGGTGCTATGCATAGCACCTGGCCTTTGTATCACCTGCGATGGGCGAGATCCATCGAATTTTTCAAAAAAATTCATTGTATTCCTCATCCAATGGATGCTTCGAGAGGTTTCTAGAGGGATTGGGCTCACGTTTGGATGAGGAAGGAAATGCATGAACCTTAATCCATTATCCCTTCCTCCATGGAACCACTTCCCAAATATGGCAAAGCATTCATGAGGGCCATTAATGGCCTAACCGCCTCTTTTCAGCTATAAAAGGACCAAACTCTTAAATGCTGGTCAAGGTTGAGACTTGTTAAGCTAAGGAAATGCTGCCTGGATGAGATTAGTAGAGAGAGTAATGTTATCATGTCAAATTGTTTTTTCCATGAGGAGAGAAGGGCTTGAAGCTGGGAGGATGACATTGAATCGGACTTGCATCTACATGGGTTGTAATCTTTCTTTCTATGAATAAAGAGTTCCACGCTTTTTCCCATTCATGTTTTTATGTGATGTATATTGTACTTTCGATTCTATAATATGTTTAGTTAACAGATCGATATGTATGATTTAATGGTTTTTTGTCTCGGCTTGTGTGAAAGTACCTTTCAAGCGAGTTAAGTACGAAAGGGAGTGGTGAAAGTGGTCAAAGGGAAGAGGGATCGAGCGAGAGATACAATTTGGTACACTTTTTCTCCTCTTTCTTTTATCTATTACCTATAGGAAAAACAATGGAATTACTTTAACTGTTGTTTTAGACTTGCTACTAGGTCTAGGGGTTAGCCGTTCGAAAAGACACTAAATTTGCCCATAACAAAATGGAGACTCTATTGGGGATCGATTTTATCCCTTATAGTAGCTAATCAATCTCTTAGAACACTTTGACATACTTTGCCCTCTGTTTCTCATCGAATTCAAGTTCAATTCACTTAAATTTGACTCAATTTTGAGCATAAAATTGTCATTATGAAATCATTGTAGCTCTGTAACTGACAAGGTGCTATGCATTGAACCCTTTGCACAGAGACAATGCTATGAAACGCACTATCCCTCACTCTGGCCTGCGATGATTCCTTTAGGATCAGTTTTCCCATCTAAGAGCTGAAACCTTAAGTCAAATTTCAGTTGTTTGTTTGAATTTTTTATTGCATTTAGATGAGGTCTTGTCTCTGAAAACAATTTTTGTTTCCTTGTTTCGACCCATTTTAGACTAGATTGTTAAATGTTTGTTTATGTATTATTTTTATCATTTGCAGTCCTTAGTCGAAAAGTAGTTTCAGTCGATTGTTTTGTTAAAAACGAAGTGTCATAAATTCTTCCTTCATTGAAGAATCGATTGGTCTATTTTGTGCATCTGATTCATATTTTCGTTTAAGTGTTCAAAATATTTGTTTCCTTAAATTTGAAAGTGTCATTTATTATTCCTTTATCTTTAAGAGAAATTTTCATAAATCGACATTTTCCTAAAAAGATATTTTGAATCATTGTGAATTTGTTTTTCTTAGTGCATAATTCACATTAAGGAGAACTGAAAAGAAAAAGAAATACATGTAATTGCATTTTGAAGTTTGTGAATGATTGAAAAGAATGGTTTAGGGAAGTGCATTAGTGAGTTCTCTTTGTTGTTTGATCCAAAAAGTACTTGTTTGCTTTATCCCTTGTAGCTAGGATTTTCATAGTGAAAACAAATGGAAAGAGGGCTTCTCATTCTAGTTGCATTCTTAGGAATTTTGGAAAACATCATGTGGTGAAACCCAAAGGAAAATTCTAAGCAAGATCAACCTAAAATTAACTTCAGTTAACCTAATAATGCATTGGAATTTAATGTACACATCTAGAGGTGTCTAGGCTAGAGACGTGTTCTGACGTCTTAAAACCTAGTGGTTGTCGTTTTCATTGAGGTTGGGTGATTCCTCCTCTCTGAACCTATAAGTACTAGCACGGACTTGAGCTCCCTGTACTGTCGAGTATATAGTGGGAGACCCCAATAGGTTTAAATCCTTTATCCCTAGGAATTCGAGTCTGCCGCCTTATCGATCACAATGCACCGAACACAGCATTCGGTAAGACTGACTGTCATATGGTAAATCCTTGGTAATCTCTCTTTAATTTACCACCAAGCTGTATATTGCAATTTTGTGATTACTTTGGTAAACCCTCTTTCTTAGTATCTCCAGAGCAGTCACTTTTGCTCCTTTTCGACTCCTTAAAAGAAAAGGTTCATCTAAGCACTTGTCCTTTCAAGCTCATTAAACAACGAAAGCGACTAGAGTCATATTTTGCTTTTTCTCAACTCTTAAAAAATGAAAAAGAAAAGTTAAGTTATAGTGTCATAAAATTTAATTGACCATGGATAACATCCTCCATGTTCATCCTTAGTTGATCTTAGGTTGAAACATATGGCGACAAATCCGAAGTCCACCAATCAAGGAATTCCTTTTCATGGGAATCCTAGTCATTTTCCTCCATTTGGAAATATTGGTGCTCCATATATGGCTACATTGTCCCTTCCGGGATTTACCATTAGCTCTCCAGTATGGTTGTTTTCAACCTCCTTGGGTCAAAATTTTGTGATTTCTCCACAGTCGAGTACTCCTCTAACTGGACAAAATCAACCTCCAGTTGATCCTAATGTTGACCCTTTACCTTCTTCCTCGTTTGTTTCTTCCTCGCCTTCTTCCTCTTTGCCTGGTGAAAGTATTGGTACTAGTAACCAGATGGCTAAGAAGAAGAAGAAAGGGAAGAAGAAGAAGAAGAAGCAAATTCAGTACAGGGGAAACCAAGCAGCCATTGCTTTGAATGCAAATCTGATGAGAAACCATCCATTAAGCCTCACAAAGTTTGATATCCATGAAAACTTTGTGTGGGAGTCCATCTTCTTCGAAATTGTCCTGATATTCCTCAGACCATAGAAGAATGGTCTTCTCGTTCACATCATCCCATGTCATCGACCTCTAGAGATCATGTTTGTGACACACCGTCAACTAGTGATAGTAAAGTTCATGGAAAGAAGGGAAAAGTCAAGTTGCCATGTAGGTTATGTGAAGGGAATCACCACATTCACCTTTGTCCCTCTCTAGACAAAGCCAAAAAGGTGTTGGATAACCATCCTGCTTCACCATAGTGACTTCCATATGGTTATAGGAAGCTCTCCCTAAATCCTTCCCTAGTTGATGAATTGACTGACCAAAATCAACCGTCGGTCGAAACCACACTCTATGAATGTGAATCCTATGAGTCTATACCCGACCCAAACCAACAGGTCGAGGTAACAGTTGACCCAATTTCACCTTTAGTAAATCATACCCTTCCCGAAGAGAGTGAAAATGATACCACTCAAGTTCTTTTTGTATCTTTAGATTCTAATGAGCTTGGGGGAAATCCTCCTCTTCCATCAAGACAAGAGGAAAATCTTCCAATTCTCATAACATAAGGGGTTAAATCTCCTATTTCTATGGTACCTCCTCCAAGTAGTCTAGTCACTTCCTTTGATTGGAATCGACTAGCAGAATTTTGCCTTCCCTGTTATGTGCCTTTCTAGATCATAGTATAGTTTTGTAATATGATTTTATCTGGAACTATTATAGACGAAGGTGCATCAGTGAGAATCATTTCCTCAACTGCTTGGAAAGTGCTCGGTTCACCGTCGCTTATGCCAGTTACCCAAAATCTGTTAGCTTTTAACAGAGGAATGAGTCAACCATTAGAGATCCTCCCTTAGTTACCTATTACTTTTGGAGGAAAAATAATTTATCTAAATGTGATGGTAGTCCTAGGACCTTTGATTATAATTTACTTCTTGGGCATGACTATGTTTATGGCATGGGAGCTATTGTTTCAACACTCTTTCGCGTGATTTGTTTCCCACATGAAGGCAGAATTGTCACCGTTGACCAAATTTCATTTCCTGATCCAAATATGGATCCTAGTCAACCATCTTCCCTAATTGGTCCATTTATACCAATGGTATCATCCCCGCCACGGGTTAATTATGTGGCAACCTATTCCATACCTACACTGACTGACAATCAATTCAGTGATGTTCTACATCATGTACTGGGGGCATTGGAACTAGATCTCTCCTTCATGACCACTTATGGGTGTTGATCGAAACACAAAATATGAGGATAGTTATTTTACTGTGTCAACCTCACTAAAAATGAGACAGCTCCTCAAGCATAGTTCTTTTACCATGTCAACGTCGTTAAAAAATGAAACAGGTCTCGAAGGTTAGTTCGGTGTCTTTTGTCAACGTCATTAAAAAATGAAATAAGGAATCTGAGGATAGTTCGTTGTATTGTTTCAACCTCTTTAAAAATGAAACAAAGGAATTTTAGGATAGTTTGTTATCTTCTATCAACCTTGTTAAAAAAATGAAACAAGGAATACGAGGATAGTTCGTTGCCTTGTGTCAACCTCGTTAAAAAATGAAACAAGGGTATGAGGATATTTCTTTCACTGTGTCAACCTAGTTAAAAAATGAAAAAAGCCCCATGAGGATAGTTCTGGTCTTGTGTCAAGCTCGTTAAAAAATGAAACTAAGGATATGATGATACTTCCTGGTCTTGTGTTAACCTCGTTAAAAAATGAAACAAGGAATATGAGCATAGTTCGTTGTCTTGTGTCAAGCTCGTTAAAAAATGAAACAAGGAATTTGAATAGAATTCCTTGTCTTGTGTCAAGCTCAATAAAAAATGAAACAAGGACCCCTGGAGCAAATTTCCAAGTTGAGTCTCTGATTAGATCTCGTAAAATCCCCGTCGAGTCTTTCACTTGATCTCGTAAAAGAACCTTCATTCCATCCACCTGATAGCCATGAGTAGTCTACTTAGGTGAATGTAATGAAGCTTGGGGGGCATGCACCTAATGGTAAGGTTAAGTTTCCCTATAGGTTATGTGAAGGGAATCACCCCATTCATCTTTGTCTATCTGGACGAAGCTAAGAAGGTGTTGGATAACTGTCCTGCTTCACTGCAGCGACTACCATCTGGTTACAGGAGACTCTTCTTTTCATCATGCTGGGGGCATGTAAACCATTCTCAAGCATAGTTTTTTGTTTCGAGCTTGTGTAAAAATGAAACTAAATTCAAGCATAGATTTTTCATTTCAAGCTTGTGTAAACATGAAACTGAATCCAACCATAGTTCCCTATGGTTCAAGCTTGTGTAAAAATGAACCCATTTCCAGTTTAGCCCTCGTGATTTCCATCCTATCAGCCTCTTTCGTCAGATGAGCTTTGGTTGTTTTCATCCCATCACCACCATCTCTTTGGCTGATCATATGCTTTCACTTGGTTGTTTTGCCTTTTTTGTGGAATAGTTGCAATGAGTGGTCTTATTAGCCAACCTCTTCACATAAATCAACATGTTTTGAGAAGTTCCAACATCACCGGAACTAGTTGCTACGCTATACGCCACTCGTTCCTCCAAATGGAGTCCTCTTTAAGCTCTTTTCAGACTCTCTAAACATGAAAATATTGCCGAGCACTTGTCGTTTCTAGCCTGTTAATGGATTAGAATCGATATCTACTCATTATAGTTTTACCCCTTCTTCGGGCTGAGATAGATTAACTACAAAAAAGGTACTCGTTGGTCAAACATGATCAATAGGTTCCCTCTTGTATTGTTTTATGCTTTTTCAAACTCGAGAGACAAATTTACGAAATAGAACTAGTGGAGTTTCCTTTTAGTCGCTTTTCAAAATCTCTAAATGTGAAAAGGACCAAGTTATCTTTGTCGTTAAACTCGTTGAAAAATATAAAATAGCGACAAACTTGTCCTTATAGACAAGAGCGAGTTTCGCCTTCACTAGAATCGTTAAACATCAAATAGCGATGGATTCACCGGAAGGGTCAAATTATACAACAAGCATATGTTATCCTCCTCAGGCTTGGTAAAAATAAAAAGGTACTGGTCAGAAATGACTGGGGAAAAATGGGAATAAGCTGGGAACACTTTATTGGTAGCAGGTCGCTCTTGAACGTGACACTTTCACCTCATCACAGTGACTATGTGGGTTGGGTCATTCAACTTGATGGTTATCACACCGTTGGTCTATCATACCATCCATCACTTTGTTTTGGTTCAATGCTACCAATTAACTTCAGTGTCACCGATATGTTCAAGAGAAGTCATTCAGTTCAAAACTTCATCCTTTACAATACAATAAACCTTCATTTTCATGCCTGCCATTCTTGAACCTTGTATCTTCAATCGATGTTTAATCTCCAAAATCATTTACCTCGTTTGATGTCGTTGATGTGGGATACATTAAGGCCCTCCTGCGATGAGTCACTTCTTGTCAACATCCGCACATCATCCAAGAAGTTGACTTAGAAACACTCCTTCAGTACCTTGAGGCTTGCATACATCAATGGCAGGTTCCTCGCTTCCAGTGATAGGTTGACATCACTGGCATTTGACCGAAAGACTTCGTATGGTGTTCGACATCAAGACATTTTTTCACACCATGCGAAATGTGCTGCAATACCTTGAGGTTAATTATCATTATCGGTGATTCCTCTCGCATTTGTTAATGGCTTACATCATTAGCTGGTAATCAAATGATGTCTCTCCATGTTCAACTTCAAATCATCTATTCACATGGTTAGACTTGTACATTGAGTGAAATATTGGACAAGATTGAAGACCCCAGATCTAGTTTCATTCATCTGGGTTATGATATATTTTTAGGAGTACTATATCAAATGTACAATGGCCTTAAATTCATGGTCATCCATTCATGGTTCTATATCTATAGACGAATATATTTGTACATGTAACGAAATTTTATAAATCTGAGCATGGGTATGCCTTCCTTCAGCTGAAAATTGTGAGAAAAAATCAAAGTATCATGATATTTGTATTGTAACTGATGCAGGTCACCTTGTGATTCGAAGCCTTCTCTCCAAGTGGTAAAGCATCTCACCCGACATGGTTATTTTCGACTTCATTCTTTAGGGGGAAACTATTACAAGAAAATTTGGGCACATCAACCTCGACTTCTAGATCTGTATTATTAGGGTCCATCAACCCCTAATTCAGTTGTTTTCATTCCCTAATGAAGTTAACCTACATCATGCTTGCTTCCAAGAGTTTCATGACACAATTCATTGAAACAATGTCCCTAAAGAGATCATCGCAGGTGGCCTTCTATCTGGTTGTAATGAATGGCAGGCACTACACTATCAGGGTGCTATGCATGGCACTTGGCCTTTGTATCACCTACAATGGGTGAGATCCATCGAATTTTTCAAATAAATTCATTGGATTCCTCATCCAATGGATGCTTCTAGAGGTTTCTAGAGGGATTGGGCTCACTTTTAGATGAGGAAGGAGATTAATGAACCTTAATCCATTATCCCTTCCTCCATGGAACCACTTCCCAAATATGGCAAAGCATTCATGAGGGCCATTAATGGCCTAACCTCCTCTTTCCAGCTATAAAAGGACCAAACTCTCAAAGGCTGGTCAAGGTTGAGACTTCTTAAGCTAAGGAAATGCTGCTAGGATGAGATTAGTAGAGAGAGTAATGTTATCATGACAAATTGTTGTTTCCATGAGGAGAGAAGGGTTTGAAGCTGGGAGGATGACATTGAATCATACATGCATCTACATGGTTCTAATTTTCCTTTCTATGAATAAAGAGTTCTATGATTCTTCCCAATCATGTGTTTATGTGATGTATATTGTACTTTTGATTCTATAATATGTTTAGTCAACAGATCGATATGTATGCTTTGATGGTTTTCTGTCTCGACTTGTGTGCAGGTACCTTTCAAGTGAGTTAAGAACGGAAGGGAGCGGCGAAAGCGGTCAAAGGGAAGAGGGATCGAGCAAGAGATACAGCTTGGTACACTTTTTCTCCTCTTTCTTTTATTTGTTAGCTATAGGAAAAGAAATGGAATTACTTTAACTATTGTTATAGACTTGCTACTAGGTCTAAGGGTTAGGCATTTGAAAAGACACTAAATATTCCCCTAGCAAAATGGCCATTTTGTTATGGGAAAGTTTAGTGCCTTTTCGAACAACTAACACCTAGACCTACTAGCAAGTCTAAAACAATAGTTAAAGTAATTCCATTGCTTTTTGCTATAGCTAACAGATAATAAAAAGAAGAGCAAGAGTGTACCAAATTGTATCTCTCGCTGGATCCCTCTTCCCTTTGACCACTTTCGCCACTCCCTTCTGTACTTAACTTGCTTGAAATGTACCTGTGCACAAGATAAGATAGAAAACCATCAAAGCATACATATCGATCTGTTAACTAAACATATTATAGAATCAAAAGTACAATATACATCACATAAACACATGAATGGGAAAAATCATAGAACTCTTTATTCATAGAAAGGAAAATTATAACCATGTAGATTCATGTCTGATTCAGTGTCATCCTCCCAGCTTCAAACCCTTCTCTCCTCATGGAAACAACAATTTGGCATGATAACATTACTCTCTCTACTAATCTCATCCAAGCAACATTTCCTTAGCTTAAGAAGTCTCAACCTTGACCAGCCTTTGAGAGTTTCATCCTTTTATAGTTGAAAAGAGGAGGTTAGGCCATTAATGGCCCTCATGAATGCTTTGCCATATTTGGGAAGTGGTTCCATGGAGCAAGGGATAATGGATTAAGGTTCATTCATCTCCTTCCTCATCCAAGAGTGAGCCCAATCCCTCTAGAAACCTCTAGACGCATCCATTGGATGAGGAATCCAATGAATTTATTTGAAAAATTCGATGGATCTCGCCCATCGCAGGTGATACAAAGTCTAGGTGCTATGCATAACACCCCAACAATGTTGTGCCTGCCATTCATTGCAGCAAGATAGAAGGCCACTTGCGATGATCTCTTTAGGGGAATTTTTTGGATGAATTGTGTCCTGAAACTCTTGGGAAGCAAGCATGATGTAGGTTAACTTCATTAGGTAATGAAAACAACTGAATTAGGGGTTGGTGGACCCTAATAATACAGATCTGGAAGTCGAGGTTGATGTGCCCAAATTTTCCTGTAACAAACATACTCTGAGATAACCTGAATGGGGTATATTCTGAAACAAACAATGATGGTGTTTATTAATCATTGGTCTCACCAACATTATGCTCTGATCTTGTGGAGAGATATATTTATTAGTCAAGGTCTTGCTATGTGACAACATTAGATGGTATGATGTTAGACAAATGGGTTACCAATCTGACTCTCCTTATGAGAATTTTTCAGATTGAGAATGTCCAAGTACCTTATACGGATTGTGAATACCTCCCTAGTTAAGAGGGAGTGTTCAAATATGTAACTAGGTTTGGTATTCATAATGACATGTGTAATCATGATTTTATGAATTGAATCTAATGAGAAAAATAAATTTATTCTTATTTATCTTGAGGCATGGGTTTCATGCTAAAGGAAAAATTTGTTTTTAGGTCAAGCTCCCATTGTGAGCTCTTAGGAATGGTCATTGAGTCATAAAGTAAATTGAGTCATTGTGATATACTGAAGACCGATTTGGGCATGTTACATATTGTACGAAATTTATTTTGAGTCAAATAGAGTCAAGAAACTCTTTGAGACTAAGTCAAAAATGCATGCAACAAGTGAGTCCTCCTAATGTGTCAAGTCGGCGTAGAAGCTTAGAGATGTCGATCTATTTTGAAAGGACTAGAAGGTTATATATAGAATTATAGTCGAACATATTTGAAGATAAGATCAAACATAATAAACTCATCCAAGATTATAGAATATAGTGAAGAAAAGAGAGCATAAAGTGAAGAAGAGGAAGCATCATTTCAGGACTGTTTTTGGGTAAATACTCTCACACATGTGGGATAAAGTTAGGGCATCCACCACAAAAGATACATTAGATTACAATCAAGTATAAAAGCAGAATTGTCGTATCCATATATTCCAAAGTGAGGACCGAAGTCTTGAAGAGAAAATAGGTTGTCAAGTGAAGGAGGAAAAGGGATAAAATTACTCTAACACATGTGGGCTAAAGTTAGGGCATCCACCACAAAAGATACATTAGGTTACAATCAAGTCTAAAAGAAGGATTTTCCTATCCATATATTCCAAAGTGAAGACCGAAGTCTTGAAGAGAAAATAGGTTGTCAGATGAAGGAGGAAAAGGGATAAAATTACTCTGTTTCACTTCACACGTGTGAAGACTACGGGAAGTTTCAAGAGGCCGATAAATTTAGACAGAGAAGCATTCTTCTATTGGAAGGTCGAGGTCAAAGAAGAAGGAGAAGTTGGCTATGTTTACTTATTGAGAAAAGAGTGAAAGTTGACTTGATCTTGGAGGAGTTTGATTAAGGGTCTAGGTCTTGGAATTCATCAATTGAAGATTCCATAAGGAGAAGAATCTGGTGGGTTTTCCTCTCTTTGCTTGGAGAGGTTTTGGCCCTGGATGATAACCTACATATTGTGTCCTTTGGCTCATTGTTGTTTAATGTTTGGTAGTTAAGAACACATAATAATAATCAATTGAAAGAAGAACTTAATTAAGAAAGTAAAAAGTCTTCACAAGCAATTATCTTTGCTAGAGAAATCATCTCATCTCTTTGCCCTAGATTTCTCAACACTATTATTATTAATGATTAATATTAACAATTGAATATAGTCAAACACATTAGTGAAACATAATCAAATAATGTTTAGTCAATGTTTAATTAGTTGACCATGATTAATTAGCCTTGGTCAACCCTATGTTTAACATATTTAACAATAGTTAAAGTTGTCCATTCATAGTTGTCCTCAGTCAACATACTCAACCATATTCAATTATAGTGAACCATGGTTTACCAAAGAAAAGCATTGTCAACCTTAGTGAGCTAACGTTATCCTTGGTCTATCACAATCAAGATTTAAAAATTTTCAATAGTAAAAATATTAGTATTAATAAAGTTGACTAATGAAAATAATAATAATAAAAAATAAAAAAATATTAATATTGTGACATTGGAATGGTGTAAAAATCTAACTATTGTTGCAAGTTGGAAATCATTATTTCAATATTATATTACATTGTAATTTATCCAAGTTACTTCACAATGCAACATTCCAAAATTAGTCAACCACATTTAATAATGTGGTTGACTATGTTTGATGATTTTTAAATATGTTTGACTGTCAACGCTCTTCAAATTTGGTCAAACATAATCTCCTATTAATATTAATAATGGAACCCGTTGTGGCGATAGAGTGGTACATCAATCTATTCAATGTCGCAATCTCACAAACGTTATCACAATGCTACATTACCTTGCAATTTTCTAACGTCCCAATGCGACATTACAAAATTAGTTAACCACATTTACTAATGTTGTTGAGTATGTTTGACAGTCAACACTCTTCGACTTTAGTCAAATATAACCACCTTTAATATTATTGATTATTATTAATAATCGAGCGTAGTCAACCACATTAGTCAAACATAGTCAACCATAATAATTAATCAAGGTATTTATGGTCAACCATGGTAAACCATGCCTGACCATGGCCAACCATGGTTAACCATAAGCAACCATGGTGAACCATGGCCAACCAAGATTAATGATGGTCAACCAAGGTCATCCAATATCAGCATGGCTAGAATGTTCAACCAAGGTTGACCATGGTCAACCATGATCAACCTTAATGGTCAATAAAATCTATATGGTTAGAATGGTCGAGCATGGTCAACCGAGACCACCAACTAAGATGCATGGTTTCAATGCATCTATTTTTATATGCTTATTCTAATTAAGTATCAAAGACTAAATAAAAACATTTTGTGTGGTTATTTTCTAGGTTGTTGCAATTTTGACTTGGTGAAAAGTAATACTTTGACTCAATTTAGAAAATGTGGCAAAAATTAATTGGCTTTCTAGCTTGATTGTCCATTGTGTATCAATTTAGTTGGAATAACAAGACTTTGAACCTTGTCAATAAAACTTGAATGTTCTAAAATTTCCTTAAATTTAATGAGTTCAACTCATTTTCAAGGATGTCACTCTGCATCTCATCTCACTTCCCAAATGGAGTATCCATAGTGGTCACAAATTGATTTGGGATGGTTCATGCTTTGACATGAAATAGTAATTCTATAGAAATTGAAATATATAGGAGATGAAAGGCCTTGTCCAAGTAGTTGAAATATTTGATTTTTTCAACTGTAGAATTTGGTTTAGTATGAGTTGTCATGGCTATCTAATGCTAGGCTCTAGTTCTTAGCTGAAGAAAAATCTTTGGCTTCCATTTGAAATATTATATGGGGTCAAAATTGCAGAAGGTGGACACTCCATTGATTCCAATAGCTCCAATATTTAGTACATGCAGAAAGATTAATTGTGCTCCTTCCTAGTTCACCTGGGCTTTGATACCCTGTGAAATTTTAGTCGAGCCTACAAAAAATGGATGTAGCTAGAAAACACCGAAAAAAACTTGCAAGTAAGAAAAAAGAATAAAAATCGAGAGAAAATAATGAATTACTTCTATTCATATACAAATAATAACAAAATACAATTTACAAATAAGCAAAAAAAAATTAAGAAAAAAAATGAATTAATTATATTCATACACAAATAATAACAAAATACAATTTACATTCATTATGCTTTACATTATACTATCAATGTAACATTATTGTGAATCTAGATAGATATAGATATGCATTGAAGAACTTTGACACATAATCCTAATTTATTGACCATAAAATCATTAGTTAATTCCCTTGTCTCATAGAAGTGGAAATACTTAAATTCCCCTGCATTCAATTATAAATTACATTCTTTTGTGATAGTAGCAAAGTTGCCCTACCTAACTCCACTCCACTAATTTAATTAAACTACAACTAAATGCGTGTAATATCTCTGATTAACCTTTGAAAATTAATGTGTATACAACCACTATGGTGTCTTTTTCATCCTTGAAGAACTCTTAAAGTGGCTGATATCTTCAGTAACTGAACCAATAAATATTTTTGTTGTGTTTATAAATGAACCCAATTTACAAACAAAAGAGGAGATGCAGAAATCATTTTCATATATGCGAATGCGCGAGGCCAGGTGAATCAGAGGTGGCAGATCTGTGGGTTGGTAGTCAGTGCAATCCTTTTATAATACAACAAAATAAAATAAAAAATTTGATATTATTTGATTTTGGACACCATTCAAATTTAAATTATAAATTTTGTATGGAATATAACGAATATAATATAAAAGATATTTAGTATTAATATTGTTTCATAATATCAATCAAATACCCAAACTTAACCATTAATATAAATTCAAAGATATAATTCTTTATCAGTTAAACAACCAAATCTATAATCAACATAAAGCCAAAGTAAAAGAGTTATATTATTTTAATTTGTTAATGGACCAGGGATATGCAGAGTACATTTCAATTTGAAACAATCTCTGGCCTCGCCAATTACATGCTTGGCATAGGAAAAAAGAGTTTATAAAGGCAGTCAATGGACTGGCTCACTAAAATTATATTTTCAATTAAAGGACTTTGAATATTCCAATTGGATCTAATCTTACAAAATATTCCAAAATCTATATTGAAAATATAAATAATCAATTATAATGCTTACAATAAGCTAAATCACTTATTATAATTATATTTTTAATTACAGCTATTTGTCACTCAACTAATATTCCAATTTCCAAAATCTCAATGAAAAATACGATGCCCTTTATTTAGCCCATACCCTACAGCAGTACAACACAATTTATCCTAAAGCAAAGAAAAACATGAAACATATATCATCCCATTAATGAACAGACACAATAGAAAAACCGATCGCAGTACGAGGTGAGATAGAAAAATCGACCATTCAGAGTAAGAACAAACCGTTTTGTATTCGCTTGTGTTTTTTTTCTCCAGTTTCAGTTATTATATCAAACCAATTGAAATTGAAATCGTCCGATGACCATACATCCTACGGTAGGGTATCTTAGTCTCTGCCTGGTAACTTAATGAAGGTAGACTTAGGTTAAAGGGTCATTGACATAATTAATATTATTCACTTAGGCAGCAATGTAGAGTAATTAAATGCCATTATAATTAATATCGTCTATTAACAACATTTTAATATCATTCGAAATGCATATGTTCAATTTACCAATTCGAAGAACTCTGGTTTAAAGCCCCAATATGACTATAGAAAATATTCCTTCTCAACTGTGGGTATTAGACATATGCAGGAGGGTTAGAGAGAAGGTTGTGTTTGTGGATCCTTGTTATCATATGTTAAGTGGAAGGTAGTATTATTCAGATTTAAGTTACAATTTTGTCATTTCTTTTTGCAATTTATATTTAAATAGTTATTGTTGGTGTTTTCATCTTACTGAGTCATTTAAATTTTTAATTTTTTTTTAATTATTTGGATAACTATAAATCTCATGGATTTTTCAAATTTTTATGAAATGATTGATATTTCATATTTACATTTAATTCTAATTATGTTGAGAATGCATGAACCAATATCAATTTGTAGGCATAAAAACTAAATTTAAGTTTTAATTATAGCTTCATCGAGAGTGGAAAGGAATTATTGTTGTGAAAAAATTTAATTGAAAAAAGTTAAATTGAAGATATATGTCAATGATTTTGTGGCTAGTGTTTTTTTTGGCAGTGAATCAATCATGTCAGATATAAGTCAAACAAGACGGGCTGCGGGGGCAGCTAGTCCCTGCCCCAGCCCAATAGTCAAACAAAAAGTCCAAATCTTTAAGCAGTGTGCCATCAGAAACCGTTGAAAACTTAGTTGCAAACAGAGCTGCAGCACAGGTCGATTTTCAAACAATGTCTAAATGTCATGTATGTTAGAACGAGCTTTAATATTGCATCTCTTGAATCAAGGTTTTAGAACGAGCTCTCTGCATCTAGTTTTATCACACTGTATTTGATTTTGCTGTGTGCAATAGCTGTCTATGCCCACGATGATGCCTCAGGGATGCGTCTGTCGTCGTATTGTGAGCAATGTTTGGTCGAGAACCAGCGATCCAGTGAGAAACAATATATGCATAAGGGATCCAGCGGTTTCAGCAAACCAACCAATGATCTGATTCAATCGAATGATCACCAGTGCGCCAGCTAAAGGCCACACTAGAAGTACCTGTAACTTTGAAAACTTAATTGCAAACAGAGCTGCAACACAGGTCGATTTTCAAGCAATGTCTGAATGTCATGTACATTAGAACGAGCTTTAATATTGCATCTCTTGAATCAAGGTTTTAGAATGAGCTTTCTGCATCTAGTTTTATCACACTGTGTTACACCTGCTTTGAACATTGCTCACATGTACAATGGTTCTTGAAACTATTATTCTAAATTCCACTGGAAAAAAATAAAACAAAGTTCGAACCTTGAGCTGGGAAAAGCTTGTTGTACGCTGCCCCTGATAGCAGCCTTATCATATGCCCTTGCAGAGCAGATACAAAGTCCATTTATGTAAGAATTGATCAATGAAATGTATATATTCGACAGTTAATTTGTAAAATGTGCCTGAGCTAAATTGTAATGGTATACCTTGCAGCCTCCTCTTCACTGTCAAATAATCCCAAATATATATACCTGCCATCATGATAAACCAGTTAACTTAAGCTTGTTGTACGCTGCACCTGATAGCAGCCTTATCATATGCCCTTGCAGAGCAGATACAAAGTCCATTTATGTAAGAATTGATAAACCAGTTAACTTAAGCTTGTTGTACGCTGCACCTGATAGCAGCCTTATCATATGCCCTTGCAGAGCAGATACAAAGTCCATTTATGTAAGAATTGATCCTTGAAATGTATATATTCGACAGTAAATTTGTAAAATGTGCCTGAGCTAAATTGTAATGGTATACCTTGCAGCCTCCTCTTCACTGTCAAATAATCCCAAATATATATACCTGCCATCATGATAAACCAGTTAACTTAGACTCTCAAGGCAAACGGGTTAGAAATTAGTTGTAGGAGATTGATTGAAAAAATAATAGCATTACAAGTCTTCTGAAGTAGACTGAAAAGCTTGTTGTA
>APFE030072388.1:146603-184569 GCA_000404065.3 Pinus taeda
CAGATCTGTGGGTTGGTAGTCAGTGCAATCCTTTTATAATACAACAAAATAAAATAAAAAATTTGATATTATTTGATTTTGGACACCATTCAAATTTAAATTATAAATTTTGTATGGAATATAACGAATATAATATAAAAGATATTTAGTATTAATATTGTTTCATAATATCAATCAAATACCCAAACTTAACCATTAATATAAATTCAAAGATATAATTCTTTATCAGTTAAACAACCAAATCTATAATCAACATAAAGCCAAAGTAAAAGAGTTATATTATTTTAATTTGTTAATGGACCAGGGATATGCAGAGTACATTTCAATTTGAAACAATCTCTGGCCTCGCCAATTACATGCTTGGCATAGGAAAAAAGAGTTTATAAAGGCAGTCAATGGACTGGCTCACTAAAATTATATTTTCAATTAAAGGACTTTGAATATTCCAATTGGATCTAATCTTACAAAATATTCCAAAATCTATATTGAAAATATAAATAATCAATTATAATGCTTACAATAAGCTAAATCACTTATTATAATTATATTTTTAATTACAGCTATTTGTCACTCAACTAATATTCCAATTTCCAAAATCTCAATGAAAAATACGATGCCCTTTATTTAGCCCATACCCTACAGCAGTACAACACAATTTATCCTAAAGCAAAGAAAAACATGAAACATATATCATCCCATTAATGAACAGACACAATAGAAAAACCGATCGCAGTACGAGGTGAGATAGAAAAATCGACCATTCAGAGTAAGAACAAACCGTTTTGTATTCGCTTGTGTTTTTTTTCTCCAGTTTCAGTTATTATATCAAACCAATTGAAATTGAAATCGTCCGATGACCATACATCCTACGGTAGGGTATCTTAGTCTCTGCCTGGTAACTTAATGAAGGTAGACTTAGGTTAAAGGGTCATTGACATAATTAATATTATTCACTTAGGCAGCAATGTAGAGTAATTAAATGCCATTATAATTAATATCGTCTATTAACAACATTTTAATATCATTCGAAATGCATATGTTCAATTTACCAATTCGAAGAACTCTGGTTTAAAGCCCCAATATGACTATAGAAAATATTCCTTCTCAACTGTGGGTATTAGACATATGCAGGAGGGTTAGAGAGAAGGTTGTGTTTGTGGATCCTTGTTATCATATGTTAAGTGGAAGGTAGTATTATTCAGATTTAAGTTACAATTTTGTCATTTCTTTTTGCAATTTATATTTAAATAGTTATTGTTGGTGTTTTCATCTTACTGAGTCATTTAAATTTTTAATTTTTTTTTAATTATTTGGATAACTATAAATCTCATGGATTTTTCAAATTTTTATGAAATGATTGATATTTCATATTTACATTTAATTCTAATTATGTTGAGAATGCATGAACCAATATCAATTTGTAGGCATAAAAACTAAATTTAAGTTTTAATTATAGCTTCATCGAGAGTGGAAAGGAATTATTGTTGTGAAAAAATTTAATTGAAAAAAGTTAAATTGAAGATATATGTCAATGATTTTGTGGCTAGTGTTTTTTTTGGCAGTGAATCAATCATGTCAGATATAAGTCAAACAAGACGGGCTGCGGGGGCAGCTAGTCCCTGCCCCAGCCCAATAGTCAAACAAAAAGTCCAAATCTTTAAGCAGTGTGCCATCAGAAACCGTTGAAAACTTAGTTGCAAACAGAGCTGCAGCACAGGTCGATTTTCAAACAATGTCTAAATGTCATGTATGTTAGAACGAGCTTTAATATTGCATCTCTTGAATCAAGGTTTTAGAACGAGCTCTCTGCATCTAGTTTTATCACACTGTATTTGATTTTGCTGTGTGCAATAGCTGTCTATGCCCACGATGATGCCTCAGGGATGCGTCTGTCGTCGTATTGTGAGCAATGTTTGGTCGAGAACCAGCGATCCAGTGAGAAACAATATATGCATAAGGGATCCAGCGGTTTCAGCAAACCAACCAATGATCTGATTCAATCGAATGATCACCAGTGCGCCAGCTAAAGGCCACACTAGAAGTACCTGTAACTTTGAAAACTTAATTGCAAACAGAGCTGCAACACAGGTCGATTTTCAAGCAATGTCTGAATGTCATGTACATTAGAACGAGCTTTAATATTGCATCTCTTGAATCAAGGTTTTAGAATGAGCTTTCTGCATCTAGTTTTATCACACTGTGTTACACCTGCTTTGAACATTGCTCACATGTACAATGGTTCTTGAAACTATTATTCTAAATTCCACTGGAAAAAAATAAAACAAAGTTCGAACCTTGAGCTGGGAAAAGCTTGTTGTACGCTGCCCCTGATAGCAGCCTTATCATATGCCCTTGCAGAGCAGATACAAAGTCCATTTATGTAAGAATTGATCCTTGAAATGTGATAGCAGCCTTATCATATGCCCTAGCAGAGCATATACAAAGTCCATTTATGTAACAATTGATCCTTGAAATGTGTAGCAGCCTTATCATATGCCCTTGCAGAGAAGATACAAAGTCCATTTATGTAACAATTGATCCTTGAAATGTGTATATTCGACAGTCAATTTGTAAAATGTGCCTGAGCTAAATCAATTTTTTATTATCAAAAATGTCCCTTCGTTTTCTTTGGGAGAGCTACTTCATGCTGAATATTGTGAACCAGCACTATCTATTTTACATTCATTGAAGATTCTCACCGGTCCTTTTCACCATGAGTGATTATTATCAGTTTGATTCGATTGCAAAGGGTAGAATTGATATTTCTTGCCTATTTTTTGTTGGAAGAAAAGCTTAACATGAGCAGAGGAGTCATGTACGATACTGTCCAGTTGTTGCAAGGAATTTTTCTATTTAGTGTTTTCAGGGTTTAACTATGTGCATGCGATGTACATGGTCAAGCACAACAGCTCAGAGGAAGGATCCACTGGATTCTTTCCCATTGCTTTGCGTGCATGGAGGAGTTTGACGGCTGAGTTTGACCTGGACCATTTCGCCCCTTAAATTTTTAGCCCATCTGTTTAAAAGCAGAAGTGCAGCAAACAATTTTAATACTTGGGCATGAAATTTTTTGGCAGAGAACGAAATGAGATTGTGTGCAGCCTTCAGAAGCATTGGTGCACGTACCTTTTGTTGTTTTATATGGAACTCGATAATTGTTAAATGTGGGCAGAAAAATTGTGTGGTCAGAAATTAGTTGTAGGAGATTGATTGAAAAAATAATAGCATTACAAGTCTTCTGAAGGCCTTAGAATAATCTTTCTTTTGATATGGTTAATCGATAATTAAGTCACCTTTTCGTTTTACACTCACCTCAACAAAAATAGTATCAAAAATTAATTATCGATTAATTTTAAGTCAACTTTTCCTTTCACACTCACCTCAATAAAAACGGTATTAAAAATTAATTATCGATTAATGTTATGATGTGCCTGAGCGAAATGTGGCAGAGGAAACCAGGCATCGCTGTTTAGCAGTCGGGCACGCGCAGCTAATTCCATTCGAAAACAACTTGACGCTTACAGCAGGCCTGATTCTCACCGGTCCTTTTCACCATGAGTGATTATTATCAGTTTGATTCGATTGCAAAGGGTAGAATTGATATTTCTTGCCTATTTTTTGTTGGAAGAAAAGCTTAACATGAGCAGAGGAGTCATGTACGATTATGTCCAGTTGTTGCAAGGAATTTTTCTATTTAGTGTTTTCAGGGTTTAACTGTGTGCATGCGATGTACATGGTCAAGCACAGCAGCTCAGAGGAAGGATCCACTGGATTCTTTCCCATTGCTTTGCGTAGCTCGCATAAATTCGTGTTGGTTTTAGATGTCATATTTCATGAATAAAAATATCTCTCGGAGAAGATAATTTAAAGAATTAAATTAGGTCTCTTTCTCAGAGGTAGAGGGAGATTTAATAGCATTTCAGTTCTCTGAATGCCGTCATCCCCTATCATCTCAATCCTCTATTGAGAGGAATAGAAAACAAATATAAGATGGGTCTTCTTCGTGCCAAAGATATAATAAAATTTCAGTTTTGTCTCTGCACGTTATCCCTTGCCATCCTCCACCGAACCAGAGGTGACCTGGACCATTTCGCCCCTTAAATTTTTAGCCCATCTGTTTAAAAGCAGAAGTGCAGCAAACAATTTTAATACTTGGGCATGAAATTTTTTGGCAGAGAACGAAACGAGATTGTGTGTAGCCTTCAAAAGCATTGGTGCACGTACCTTTTGTTGTTTTATATGGAACTCGATAATTGTTAAATGTGGGCAGAAAAATTGTGTGGTGTTGTTTTATATGGAACTCGATAATTGTTAAATGTGGGCAGAAAAATTGTGTGGTCAGAAATTAGTTGTAGGAGATTGATTGAAAAAATAATAGCATTACAAGTCTTCTGAAGGCCTTAGAATAATCTTTCTTTTGATATGGTTAATCGATAATTAAGTCACCTTTTTGTTTTACACTCACCTCAACAAAAATAGTATAAAAAATTAATTATCGATTAATTTTAAGTCAACTTTTCCTTTCGCACTCACCTCAACAAAAACGGTATTAAAAATTAATTATCGATTAATGTTATGATGTGCATGAGCGAAACGTGGCGGAGGAAACCAGGCATCGCTGTTTAGCAGTCAGGCACGCGCAGCTAATGCCATTCGAAAACAACTTGACGCTTACAGCAGGGCTGATCTCGGAGGAATTGGTTGCAGCTGCTAATCAATGTTTTCTAGTTCGAAAGACGACGAAGAAACGAGGTGAACAGTCTTATTTCAGGTAACTTTGCGACTTAATTTTGATTGAAATTTGGCAAGATTTTTTTCGCAATTTTAAGTTTCAACGCTTGCAGATATTGAGTACTGTGGACCGTCTTAAATGATAGATAAGTGAGTTGTTGTTAACTGCGGCAGCGTTTCTGCACGCGGTAAATGGCCAGCTCAGTAGGACATTGTTCCGGTTCCTTCAACCACGTCGTCTAGTGCGCCAGTACCCATGACCGCATGTTCCCTACAGTTGATGCCAGTCAGTGATGAATTAAGGAATTTACAGGCAGGTGATCAGGTTAGGTTTTTGCCAAATTAGGGGTCTGTTTAGATATTTGAATATCTCACTCCTGTTTAGTTCTTCTTTATACATTTGAAAAGTTCTCGCCGCTGAGATGCCACCATTGCCAATCTATTCTGTTAAATTGCTCCTCACTTGGCCCTGGTCCTAATGGGATGAAATATCTTGTATGCATCAATAGGTATTTTTTTTTTTGAAGTAGCAGAGTATGACTTGACAACTGGGTGAAAATGTTCACTGAGCTTAAAGGCTAATTGGATCCCTCTCCGCCTATATTAAATCTGTATTTAATATAGTTCTGTATTTAAAATAGTTATTTACGGGTTATCTGAATATGAAGATGCCACAAACACCTATGTCCTGATTATGCTCTCTGTAATTATTCCTGACATCAATAATAACATTGAAGATTGGTGGTTTCAGAGTACCGTGAAGAAAAGCCAGGTGTGTTCAGAGATTGCAACATTCTTCTCGGGGTGGAGAAGGTTCAGAACAAAAGAACAATGGGCCTGGTAGAAAAGAACAAGAAGATGAGAATCAGAGTATGGCTCAATTGTTGGTAAAGTTACCAAAAAGAAATATCCTGTATGCATCAATAGGTATTTTTTTTTTTTAAAGTAGCAGAGTATGACTTGACAACTGGGTGAAAATGTTCACTGAGCTTATAGGCTAATTGGATCCCTCTCCGCCTATATTAAATCTGTATTTAATATAGTTCTGTATTTAAAATAGTTATTTACGGGTTATCTGAATATGAAGATGCCACAAACACCTATGTCCTGATTATGCTCTCTGTAATTATTCCTGACATCAATAATAACATTGAAGATTGCTGGTTTCAGAGTACTGTGAAGAAAAGCCAGGTGTGTTCAGAGATTGCAACATTCTTCTTGGGGTGGAGAAGGTTCAGAACAAAAGAACAATGGGCCTGGTACAAAAGAACAAGAAGATGAGAATCAGAGTATGGCTCAATTGCTGGTAAAGTTACCAAAAATTCTCTATTCTTTCTTTCAATGTTAAATTATGGTAAAGCCATTTAAATGTGTGTGCCAAAGTCATCAGTAATCCAGAGGAAAGCGAAGAAATATTAAAGACAGACACAGACAAATTTGAGTCTCTTATCCATAGATTAAGATGATTCTATTCCAGATTTTAAGATGATTCTACTCTAGATTTTATTGCAGGACTAAAATCATCACCTGTGCAGGTTTGACCTCTTTGTCTGTAGAAGAGGAACAGTGTGATCCTGGACTGGAGAATATGCGTTCTGTAGTTGAACCAGCGTCTCCACCCACAGCAGATACCGGGTTCGGGTCGGGTTTGATCAACTTGCAATCAACTTGCAGGCATGGCAGACTCCCACGCAGGTCGGAAGCTTTCCCCTTATTCAAGCATTCAAGCTTTCTTCTTATCAAGATGCGATCACCGTCCCTATGCTCGACAGCACATATGCTCCACACCAGCTGTCAACTACAACGATGGGCACCTCAACAACAACATGCATGCACACTTGCGTGCGAACTTGCTTTAGCTTATATCCATTATATCCATTATAGCATTAAATGTTTGGAAACTAATGCTATCGCAAAGATAGCATTAGTTCAGCGAGGCGACATTCTTCTAATTAACCCAACTGCTTTCCGAACAGTTGCCTAAGTTTTCAGATGGTATACCTCGTACTGAGGCCAAATAAGATGAAAGTTGTTGTGATTGGTTACAAGCATCGGCAAACATATATTTTATCGCATCGGTTAATGGGACATATCGCCAAACTTTGGTTTAAGCAAAAAAAATTTTATCGATTCCTGTGTCAAACTAATGCAATCGATAAAAATCGATTACTATAGTCCCTGCCAGGCCCGGAGGGCAGGGACTAATAAGGTTGTGGAATCATTATGTAAATAATTCATGGTACCCAATTCACGACCTTTGTATTCAAATTGATTAAAGTAGCTGGGTAACCTCTGTATTATAAGTGTTTATATGTTTGTAATATGGGTTTCTTAATTTTAGGTTTTTGTAATAATATTAATAATTTTAATATTTAGAATTTTATATTAACATTATAATTTTATATAAGTTTTATTTATCTATATCAACGGCATCTATTCATATGGTTATGATATAGTAAATTTTAAATTATTCTTAAAATATAAAAGACATAGGGCAAGGCAATATTGTTGTCGAATTTTAAGGATATTAAAAACCTATGGTTCCCAGATGCTTTTCATTTATTGCCTACGCGGTATCCTAGTTATCCGGGTCCTCGCAGCGCGTGCAGATGCTTGTGTATTATATGAATTTATATTGTTTCCCATTTCTCTCCTGAATGGAAATAGAGCTATCCAGATCAAGGGGAAGTCAAAATTAATCGAATTGCCAGATTCAGGAATGCTATTTAATTTATAAAATCAGAAAGAGAAAACGTGACATGCACGTAAGCCTGTATCAGACATTTGCCGGCATAACGTGAAACGATCTTTGCGGCTGCTGGGCCTGCTTTCGCTTTAGTAGTGAGATTTCCATAGTCATAGTCAACTTAATAGCCGTGTTCGTGACGGGTATTGTTATAACGATGGAAGAAACGTAAACGGCGATCTCCTCCCAATACGAGATTGAAAGTGACCGTTCTCCTACCTAAAACTTTGAAGATAGGTATTCTCCCACGGAAGTTTAATAACGAAGTGGGATGCGATTCCGCATCCACGCATTTTAAAATTCATTAACAGAAGTAATTTGGGACGTGTTTTGTTTGTGTTACGTGTATACTTCACTGGGTATTATCATGTTAACATTAACTCTCGATGAGAATGTTGAAGGTGTAAATGTTTCAATTACTGAATTAGTGAAGCTATAAAGGGGAAGTAACTCTGAATGAAAAATGTTCAAGGTGTAAATGTTTCAATTAGTGAAGCTATAAAGGGGAAGTGCGTTAAGAAACTGTAATTATTTTAGTATGAGAAGATATTTAAAATTAGAGAATTAGTTAATTCAGTGCTGAGCTTTGAGTTAAGTCTAATGATGGAAAAAGAGTTAAGTGCAGTTTATATTTAGAGTTTGAGCTAAGTATGTGTATGTCAAATTATTTTAGGCAAGTGGTTACTTGGAAAAAGTTAAATACCCTTCATCTGGTTCACTTTAAGAAAAGTTTTCGTGTGATCAATAGGAGAGCAGCAGCTCATGTATTTTGTGTGTGAATTTGTGTTTTGTCTCCTCTGTCTTTCCCCTCAAGAGTGAGTTCATTGTTTCATAAACAAGTGACTTTTAAATTTCAATTTGTTTGAAAGATTGATTGTAAAAGTTGGGTTGTAGTATCTCATATAAAGATTGAACAAATCTTAGTGTATAATCTACGATCTCTCAACATTAGAGACAATTATTCTATTGAAACAATCTTTTAGCTGTTTGAAAGTATGGTCATGGTTAGGTATCTTATGTATATAAAAAAAAAATTCATAAATTGCTTCTAATTTTAAGCTAAAATCTCCACCTTGGACTAAGTAATCATTGTTAAATCATTGGGGATAAAGAAGCAGTTCATTTTTACTCAAAAATTTAAGGAGAAATTGTGAGGCCATAAAGAGTTGGAGGCCAAAAGGAAACAAAGATATTATAAGGAGGTGATCAACCACAATCTCAAAAATAAAAAATAGTTGGAAAGGAAAAAGAAACAAAGATATTATAAAGAGGTGTTCAACCACAATCTCAAAAATGAAAAATATCCAAGAAAGTGAACATAATTTATATAAGAACCAATTATCATAAGCTTCATAGTAGTGAAACTTATAGTTGGTGAATTCTCAAAACACCATAAAATATTGAATGAAATAACATGTCACCTTTGCAATTTAACAAAATAGAAAATAAAATCAATTTCCCTTACATAATTTATCTTATATTATCTAACTATCAAAATATTTATCACACTAAATCAATAAAATCACTGCTCTCATTATTTTGTGAGCATAAAAATAAAATGTTAAAAAATCCTCATTGACTTTTTACCTTCATACCTGTGTAAATCATACAAATCTTAATTGGAATCTATCATTATTATCATCCACATTCCCATTTTATCCTCATTTTGTATTAGAAAAACCCAAAAAAAACATTTTTAGACTTCTTAACATCTATATCATGTTAGGTTGGAACGCATCTCACTATTTTATAAGAATTATTTAAAAAGAATATGTCGTTCTCATTTTATACTCATTTTGTATTATATATCATGTTAGGTGGGAAAGCATCTCACTATTTTATAAGGATTATTTAAAAAGAATATGTCCTAATGAATATTTATATAGATTTTCCAATATTTAATAAAAATTAGTTGAATTGACCTGTTTTAAGTGTTTCTAATCACATAAAAAAATTATTATTTTAATTTAGTATTTTAATAAATTTTAGTTAGATAAATTTTATATTATTTTTAATTTAGTATTGTAAAAAAATAATTAGATAAAATTTATATTTTTTTCTAAATAATATTGAACCATATTTTATTTATTTATTATATGATGATGGTGGTGGTTAATCTCCACTGAGACTAAATTTTGGTTTATCATACCTAAAGAAACGAATTATTTAGTTTGATTTAAGATTTTGTTCCTATGCTCAAAAAGTTTGGAAAGAAGCCTATCGAGCTCAGTGTAATTTTGACAACTTAAAGGAAGGTCAGTATTGCAACAAAGATTTTGAAACTGAGATCTAATGTGGTTGTATGCAGGGCACTCTAAGAGGAAGTGATTTTCATCCTAGATGTTAGTATTCTCACAGAGATGGCAGAACATTTCCATCTGTGGTGCTTTAGGAACCCAGTGTAATTTTGACAACTTAAAGGAAGGTCAGTATTGCAACAAAGATTTTGAAACTGAGATCTAATGTGGTTGTATGCGGGGGACTCTAAGAGTTAGTATTCTCACAAAGATGGCAGAACCTTTCCATCTGTGGTGCTTTAGGAACTACCCAACTACCCCTTTCACTATGGAGCTCATGAGAGTTGGTTCTAATCTTGGCTATATTAATTTTCTTATTTGAGCTAGTTAAAATAGAGAGATATTTTTGATCTTCTAGAATGGGGTTGATGACCTCCTTATAATATCTTAATTTTCTTTTAGCTACTAAATCTTTCTCACACCACATTTTTCTTTGAACTTAGAATATTTTTAATGTTATTAATATTTTGCAATTGAATATTTTCGTGAATCTCCCAATGGTTTAAACAAACCCTAGTATTTTTACCAATTTCATGAGATAATTATTTACAAAAATAAATCATTTTTTTTAATATTAAAAAAACATTTTATAATACATTATTTTTAAAACTACAACATTAATTAAATTTTACATTCAGTATCCATCATCAAAATTCAAAAATTTAATCATTTATAAAATAGTTTTAAAAAAAATATTAATTTTTTTAAAAATATTACAAAATTAATTTATACTACATATTTTTAAAAACAACATTAATTAAAATTTTATCATTTTAAGTATAGACAATTTTAATCATTTATGAATTAACCGAGACTTTATATTTTTAAATAAGCATGGATATTTTAAAAATTTCTTTAACTAGGTTCAATATAAACTGAAAACTCTAATTAAGCGCTATATCAACATAAGGATAATTCTATGTTATTTAGCTGATCTTAAGCGCTATATCAACATAAGGATAATTCTATGTTATTTAGCTGATCTTGAGTTTAATAAAAATTACTATGTTAATTTTATAAATTTTAAATTTTAAATTTCAAATTACCTAATTGAATCAATTCATAATGAATTACATATGTTTCAATTCATCATTATAGAGGAGTATAAAATTATTTATAAATATTCGCACGCTTTCACTATTATGAGAAGTTCAGGCTATCTTGCAAGGTTATATTTTGGGAGATTGAATAATTTTATTTATTTATTTATTATTATTATTATTATTATTTATTTATATTATTATATTATTTTTATTTTATTTTTCAAAGAAAAAAATAATAATAATCAATATTTTTTATTAAAGTGAAATTTGTTTACATAAAGATGAAAATAACCAGATAACATGACATTCAAGTAGGGAACACCACATAAAAGTAACTGAACATTACAATCTAGGTTAGTAAACCCTAACGAAAATCTAAAAGAATAAAGGGCGCAAGGCCATGCATAGACCCAAATGGTTCGTAGACATTCCTGGGCAGAAACAGAGAAACCCAAGACACTTAAACAACTCTAGAAGATGCTCTAATTGTTAAGAAGAACAACGCAAAAAGAAACTATGACCGATAAGTAAGAAACAACATTGGAAGATACTTTAACCAATAAGTATGCATCTTGAGATGCTCCAACAGGCGTCACTGAAATCCTAAGACACCTTGGTAGTGCCACAAGATACTCTAACCAAATGCTCAAGAAATTCTAAGGACAAGGTAGTTAGCCTTTTCTTCTTCTATATATGCATAAGATTAATGTGCATAGAAAAACTAGGATTGTTCATGAGAATACAAAAATAAAAATAAATAACATCTATGGAACCATGAGAAAAAAAATGCTACATCCAAAGATCGATAAGCATCCTAGAAAGGTTGGAGAAGAATAGACCCAGGATCCAACATAGGGCCCTCCTCAACACTCAATCACATACCATCTTCAGTCTAGTGTTTCTCGAAAGAGTTCAACTAGAATGCCATGACCCACCATAGATATGCACCATCGCGAAAAATGGAACACCCTTTTGAGAAAAGTGTAGTATAGTGGAGAGTGTCAAAGGGAGAACGTGCACATAACAACATAGAGGTGACCTAACATGGTGGACCTATGTCCATAGGAAGACCCAAATCAAGGATGGCCTGTAACACTGAGCTTAAGTTGATTGCAGATTCCCCGAATATTCAGGAATCAGATAGATATGGGCGTGGTTAAGTTTTTTACGACGCCCATATCCGTCTGATTGACTGCGCCCATGTCCATTCGGTTCTTAAATATTTTGGGAATCTGCAGTCGACTTAATCTCAGAGCTGCACGACGTCACGACCAAGGGAAATGTGACTTGACGGGTAAGTGAGTGGGTTGCGTGACAAGGCAGTGACAACAAAAGGTAGCATTGAGCACACGGTAAGGTAGAATGCCCAAGCAGGGCAACCCCGCCTAGCGAAGGGGCACCCGCCCACCCATAAGCAGGTTGGCCTAGGGGCGCGCCCACATAAGATGAAAGGTCAACTCCATGATGGAAGGGGCGTAGGGCCAAGTAATTGGCATTAGTGAATGCATATATATTAAAGAGAGAGATTCGACCAACGAGGCATCAAAGAAATCACAGAACAAGTCGAACTGGCAAGTCTATGATATCACAGAGTTGGATGAGTTTGGGATATAATAGGGTGTGTGAGTTTGTGATATCACCAAAACTCAGGGAGGTCGCAAATCACAGAAGGATGCAACAAAGGAGGGCGCAAGCAAGGTGGGGCTCGCACAGCGAGCCAAACGACTTGAGCAGTTTTGTTGGTTTTTTTTTTGGTGAATAACCTAGGTCTCTATACAGATCGAAAGTGCAGGGTGAGATTTGGGTGGACGAGTTTGGAAAAGGCTATCAACTATTATCATTAGTATTGTAATAAATTCCATTGAGTAATATCTTTGGAAACTCATCAATGTATTAGAGATATATAGAAACTAATGCTCATATTATCTTGGGACACTACAAATTCTATTATATGTAGCTCATATCTAGTTGAAACAAAATATGAGTACCCATAGTGACCGTATAAGTCCCTTACTATGTAGTGACAGTACGACCTTTAACTTCCAGTATAAGCAATGAAATAGAGTTAGAACAATATTGGTTGATGATTAATCCATTCTATTTGGGATGCTCAAACTCCTATAACCTACAATATTATGTTAGTACTACTCATGACACTCCAATTCTTTGATACCATGTTGGATTTTAAACACAAACACAAGATCTAGCTATGTGAAAATACTACAATAGCAATTACATGGCAAGAAAAAAGAGACATTAAAATTACATTAGAAAACAACAAGTAGCTAAAGTGACCATTTTGTATTACTCATTAGATATTGTGTTTAATATTGATTGACATGAGTATACTTAAATAAACCTCCTTGAGAGGTAACTAATGTGCACTAGATCTGGGTTCCATAGTGTAGGCATAGTAGAAAATAGAAAAACATTCTCCCTAGTTAGGTAGAAGCTTGAAATTAGAGTACGAGACCCTAAAGTAAAGTGATAATCTAAACTAGGGTTAGATAAACATGAGTGGAATAAAATATGTTATAAATAAATTATATACTCCCTCATGCAAAAATGGTAAGAAATCTCCAAAAATCGTGACTAGAAGTTGAGGAATAATGTTAGTAGGAGAGTGGATAAGGTTGTCGATGAGGTAGTTTCTAAAAATAAGAAAGTTAATGTCCATTACTGATTATGGACATTGTGGATACAAGACAATGCATTAATGGTCAGGAAATCACCATGTCACTACTTAGTCAGTCCCAAGGCACTACCACATGTCATCCTAAGTGTTGTTCCTTCCTAAAAATAAACTTACTAAAAGTATACAAATGATAGTTCTTATTGATGATCCCAAATGATAAGCAGTGTCTAGTAGTTAACTAAAAGTGATCATATGTTCCCATAATAATGTATGAAATAGGGCTGAATAATGTCCAAATTGAGGTCCTCATTTTGCATCTAGCCCACTATGGGGACTTCTCTTAAGAGACTCATACTGTGATGCTAATTACATTGGTATACTATGTTTAGTAGCGTTTCTTAAGTGGGATCAATTTACATTTTCGTGTTTCCTATCTCAAAATACTTCTCTAAAAACACTAGTAATGTTGATATTTTTATGAGTTATCCTTATTTGGATGGACCTAGTGGGTCCCATGATTGACATGTGAAACATGATATCCATGAAAGACATAAAGAAAATCATCAATTTCCCCAATTTGTGCCAAGTTTACACCCACATAAATATGGTTAATGGGAAAACTTTTATTTATTTCAATAAAATTAAACTAATAAGATAGAGGGTGAAAATTATGGAAAATAATTTGTAGCTGAAGGCTCTCAAAAGGGAAATAAAGTTAATGATGAATATTTCAAAGGTGACAGATATTACGATGTCAATTTTCTTTCCTAGTTATTCCCCAGTGTGTTGCCTCTATTACCTAAGTTTGATATGGATAAGTTTGATTTTCTACATGTGATAGAATGCATTGACCAAATGGAACACTAATTTTCATTCATGTTGTAGAGGATGGCCTATAAAAACATAAAATAAGAGTCTATCTTTGGATTGGTAATATTCGAAGTGATGGCGATATATTTCGTGGAAGCATTTTATAAAATCTATTTCCTTTTACTAATGATTTTTTTGAAGAAATGTTTTATCAATGATCTCAAGGAGAAAAATAAGATCCCAATTTGAGATAAATCACCTTGTTACTTGGTTGACGACCACTTAGCTTGCTCATCATGCACAACTTGTATAAGACACCTAGTTCAAATGTTCAAATATTTTTCCACAAATGTAAAATTTTACTGTTGTACCATATCTTACTCCACCCATAAGATGCACACGTTGACATGAGATGAGTGGAACATAAACTAAAGAGTCTTTACTACCACTATCATAGAAAATATTTCCTATGGCATAATTTTAGGAACCAAAAGTATTTATAGAAATATCTAGATATTTTTATGAAGATGGATGATGTTACTCTTGAGGAAGTCTCTCAAAAATGATATTCATATTCTATACTATACTAGTATGGTGAATAACTCCAAATCCCCTTTCGTAACTTCAAACGGGTATACCATCTACTAAATATTAAATTTGTTTAACTATATCAAGCACATGAAGGTCATTTCCTTAACAGATAGATATATCACTCATAATTTTAGTCATGAAAGAAACTCATTACAATATCCATATTGTTTTTTTTCAGAAGAAAAAGCTCAATAGTATTATATAAGATATATAACGACTGAATATTACATCATAGCTGAGGAATAGGTTGCCCAATCTGAAATCAATAAACTCTAGATAGGACAGATTCAATGTATCTTCAATATGCTCATAGTCAGATATACAACATTAAACATTATATGTAGATACAACCTAATAATAGGATGATGGAGGAAAATATGCCACATCATCAAAATTCAAGAAAATATAGGATCGGGTTCCACCTACATTACAAAAAACAGTGTCATATACAAAATTCAAAAGTATACAGAATAGGAAAGACATACCTGGGCATTTGAATGTAAAATATGTTATGTATCAGGGAGAGAGAATTCCTGAATAGGAAATCTCGTTGTTTCAACAATTATCTCCATGTTCTAGATGCCCAGTTGAGAGAGAAGACCCTTCTTAGATAGAGTATCTGCCTGAAAATTTTGAGATCTATAGATATGACTAATAGAATAGTCCTCCATCTTTCTCCACATATCCATGATTCTATTCATCCAGGCGTCAAGATGTTGTTTTCTGATCTGGTGCTTCTCAGAGACATGGTCAATAATGACTTTGGAATCTCCATAAATATGAAGTGGATGACTTATGGAAAGAAGGCCAGCCAGAGCCATAACCTCTACCTTTATATTGGATCCCTTACCATCGTTCCAAAAAATTTGATATTGCATATTTTCTTCCATTAGGATATAAACGCCACATACACAGGTATCATTTTGTGCAGCTCCATCAAAATACGCCCTTGGATATACCGAATGATCTGGATAAAAATCTACAAGATTTGACTTTTTACTCTGTGTAGGTTTTGGAATGATATAGTCCATGGAGGATATTATGAAATCGAATACTACCATGAATGGTTCCTTACTGTCCTAAAAGATAATATGATTTCTCCACTTCCAACTAAACCAGATGACAAGAATGATAAAAGGCCTCCATGTAGCCTTTTGGTCGCTCCACCTTAGAAAAGCCTCGATAATAGAAGAATGAGAAATATAGGAGAATCCAAAATGAGCAGTAAGGCGGTGCCAAAATTGCTGGGATGATTGACATTGAAAAAACATGTGAAAATTGTTTTATATAACAGATTTACATGCATAACAATATCCGGGACCATGCTAGCTTCTCTTCTATAAATTATCCCATGACAAGTTTTTATTATGGAATACCAACCATGAAAATAAGATGGATTTGTTAGGACAACCAGACTTCCAATAGATTACTGGAAAAATGAGATGAGTTTGATCACATTTAGAACTGATAAGGTTTGAATATATCTTCTTAATGCTTATAGGCTCCATACCACATTTGTCATTCCAAATGATGACATCATCATCCAATATGCAACAAAAGCCACAGTTTCTCAAATATCCCCTAATCTGCTCCCACTATCGCGCCAATTCTCTCGACATACCCATACAAGTGGAATCCTTCCAAATAGTAATAGGGCCTTGCCATTTTGCAATAAGCTTATTCCAGGTAAAGAAACCCATTCTATGAAGAAGTGAATAAGATTCTGAGATATACTGATGTAATCTCGACCTCCCATGATTGGGTCAATGCCTATAAAGATCTTATTCCCAGTTTGAAAGCTCCATATCAAGATTTTTAAGAAGAAAGATTCAACTTTACAAAAACTCATCCAGATTGCAGAACCATATCTAACTCCAATCTTTCCCATTCTGAACTAGTATGAAATTTTTTTATTTTCCATGTATTTTTTCTTAATAGTCATGCTCCATGGCCCATCCCCAAAAACTCCCCACCAAAGAGATTTGCAAATTAATGCCTTGCCAAAAGTCCTTAGGTCAAGAATACCCCATCCTCCTAACTTCTTAGGAAAGGAGATATCAGATAATTTAGATAAATGATATTTCCTTTTCTCCGATTGCCCTCCCCAAATAAAATTAGCTATGAGCCTATTCATCATTTGGATGATGCTCGCAGGGATGTAGAATAGATGAGCCCAGTACACTGCTAATTGGACCAACACGGATTGGGTTAGCACAGCTCTACCCGCCATGGAAAGGCATTTATATTCCCACCCAGAGATCCTTTTATAGTATCTGTCCAGAATCCAGAGCCAATCCGATTTTGAATATCCCTTAGCTTTTAATTGGAACCCAAGATATTTCATCCCATCTTTGATGGATATCACTTCAATCCCATATAGAGAAGTTAAAAATGCAATAAGATCCATGTTAGCATCATTATGATAAAAGGATGATTTGGATTCATTAATATGCAATCCTGTAGCTTTTTGAAACTAGATCAATATGTCATGGAGACATGTCCAAGTTAGTTTGCATAGCATGCCAAAAGGATGTCGTCCACAAATAAATTGTGGGATATAAAGTTGTTCTTGCATATCTTCAGAGGCCAACATCTATCTTCTAAGACAACCTTGTTGATACGGAGACTTAGTGCATCCATGGACAAAATGAACAGTAAAGGAGATAAAGAACATCCCTGGTGAAGTCCTCTTACTGCCGAGAAATATGAGGATGGCAGACCATTTATAATGATAGCATAATTCACATTATCCATGCATGCCATGATCCAATTAATCATGTTGGAATTTAGACCAATTTTTGCAAGGAGACATCTCATGGATCCCCAATCAAGGCAGTCATATGCCTTTCTATTGATGCCCCGAAAATCGTTACATCAACCTCGGGGGATAACCACCCGGTCCAGACCTTAATACAACTCCTTTTCCGTTTGGGATGGTGGCTCCGACTGGATATAATGGGACCAGTTTCCCAGTAATGAATAAAGGGGGTGGATGAATGATTGGTTTTCAAATAAGTGATAATAAATGGAGGACTTACTCTATAAGCGAAAACGTAGATGACTATTTTATCACGGGAAGCTTCTATTCTTAAGTGCAACATTTAGTGATCTGTGTTCACTGATAGGCATATAGACGACACTATTCAATAAACAAAGACATTCATTTAAATGATAATTGCTTCGTTCAAATAGTTGAACGAAGTAATTGATAAAACATTGTTACACTTTTTTCTTTTATATTACTGATACATGCATGATTAGAAGAATAGAAAATTGTAAACGTCCAATAGTGGAAAGTATAAAGTATACTGTTAAAACACATTCACATATTCAATAATAGCAAGAGTGATCAAACAACAATTCACGTAAAAAGAATAAACTCAGACATAGATAATAGTACCATATGCGCTGCAAATCATTCCCAACGTTAATCGCAATTTGAATTCATTCTTCCGACTCAGAAATACTTTTAAGTAAAGGCAGTAGTGCACATCCACATAAAAGCTTCGTTATCAAAATTTGGAAAGATTGGTCCAGTTTTCATAAAAGAATATGCTTGACGTATAGTAGTGCAACTTCAGGCTTAAGTCATATACAAAAACTTACGACCCTTTCTAAATACATGAAAGGGTCTATAAATACTAAACTAAGCTAACAAACTACAAAATTAAAATGCTACTAAATTGGTATAATACGATCTTGAATATCTCCCCCACAACAATCTGGTAATCGGCATCATGATTCATCATTCTGGCTATTTGCCTTTTGTCGTGAGTTGGCATATTTCCAGCATTGGTTCCACTTCTTGAGGGCGACTGAGACGAGAATTGATTTGAGCAGCATAGGTGGCATCGTGTATATCGGGAATGATACACCCTATTGCTTCCGTTAGGCATTTGAGGGCGACTCTCTGGCTGTATGGTTTTACTAGGAACAACCAATAGGTGTCCCAAGTTAAACTTTTAATTCCTGAGATCAATCTCCCATTCTTTTCTAGCTCTTGGTGACATGATTGCTCCAATGTCTTGGCTGATAATAATTTACCTGGTGTACATTGAGAAATCATGTTAGATAAATAGAGAGTATTATTGATCAAGTCAATTAAATTGTTCGTAGATAATTTGCATCTAGAAACTGCTCTCTCTGCTTTCATTAATTGGGACTGCCACTCCATGAATAGAATTTCTTTATGGGATTCTGAAATTTTGGGCAAGTTTGCTGCCTGTCCCTCATTAGTGTCCTGCCAAGTAAGAAAGTCTATTAAAGTCTCATCGGCTTGCTCTAAATCCTGCGTGGCATCAACTGATTTGTCTATTATGGATGTTTTTATGTCGCACAGAGGTTCAACTTGGGCAATTTCATGACACAACAATCTTATTTGTGTTATTAGTGCATTATTAATCTGTATTGCCTCTGCTCTGAAATAGAGAGGCTGGGGAAGACTCTTGAACTTCTCTACTTGAGCTGATAATTGAGCAATTTGCTCATCTTTTGTCTTTGCCATCTGTTCATTCATTGCCTTCAATTTTGCTAATGCCTCCGATAATTCTTTCTGTCTCTGAATCACTCCCGAATCGGCCCTCTATTTCTCTTCATGCCACTGTTTGTTGAGTTGGTTATTTAACTATTGCTCCATGGACAGTTGCTGTTGTAGTTGTTCTGCCTTCTGTTGTTCCTCCGATAGCTATTTTTGTAGTGAAGCGATCACTTGATCTTTTTCTTTCAACAAATTGCTTACCTCTGATGCCTTATCCATGGAGGCTGCCGAATAGGCACCATCATATTGGGACAACCTTGTCAAGTCATCGGAGGGGTCGAATTCTTCCTTCCAGACCACATTGGCTGTTACTGTTTGTTCAGGGAACAGGGAAGGTTGATCAATCCTTCTCCTTTTCCGTTGTTGCTTTATTACAGACCTATGTTTTGGGCTATAGAAAACATCCAATGGAGGAATATCCTCCACCTGCAAAATAATTTGATTTGAAGGATCCTTGGGAATTATTTCTACTTCTGTAGTCGGGGAAGACTGCTGGTTCCTTTGCTTGGAACGTCCTTTGATGCTGTATCCTGTGTATAGGCCGCTTTGGATGTATCGACATCCATTGAGCTCTCAAGATTTCTTATAATTGAATTAAATTGTTGCCATACTTGGAGCAATCTTGGGTCAATTTGAGTGTCGACACTCACCTCCTTGCTTCTCTGCTCCTGCTGCTTTTTCTGTTCCTCCTCCCGTATTCTCTCCTGTTCTTTCTTTTCTGCTTCCTCTCTGTCTTTCCTCTGTGTTTCCTCTTGTTCTTTCCTCTTTGCCTCTTCCTGTTCTAACCTCCAGAGTTCCTCCTGCTCTCTTCTTTGGACTTCTTCAAAGATTTCAGATGTAGCAGGAGGTTCGTTGGTAAGCTACTGTTCAGGCTCGCTTGACTGTATCATTGGGGCAGTGGCTAACAAATCTAGAGGCAGAGTTTGCAACCTCTTCTCTCTAAGTTTGTTAAATTCAACTAACCCATCATCATGATATCTCATTCTAGCTATCTGATGCACCTGAAATATTGACTCGGCTAAGGAGAACAGGTCATCAAACTCATCTTCCTTATGTTCAAATTTAGTGAGTTTGGCCTGGTCTAGAACATTATAGACGACTTTTTTCAGATCAAAGCATCTATTAGGAAGAGTGGTGAGACTTAGTATATTAATCTTTTCCGCCTCTTTCTCTGCATGTTTATAATCATGCAGAGTATAGACGCCACACCTTAGAGGAAAAGGAGACCAAACTTGCTTCTTTGTATTCCTAAGAGGCTTTGAAGCTGATGTGGTTGTAAGTTGATATGCTATCTCTCGAGCTAATAGTTTGTCTGGTATATAGAAGGGGAGGATATGAGGCTTGGCCTGACTACCGAAAACTCTTACATAAGTGAATTTTTCTTCTCCAAACCAGGTTTCTAAGGCTATCAAGTCAATCTATGCCTGAGAGGAGATCTTAGGAGCAGGTCTATCAAAAATTGCATAGTAAATAGGTAGCATGAATCCATTGCAGACTTGATATAAGTGGTGTTTATAATGAGCTTTCCATAATTTCTGGTGGTAGATATGAATGGGCATAGGGTCTTGTGGAGTCCATCTCCACCCTAACACAGGAAACTCGGAATTAAAACAGAGAGTGTCTAAAATGTAGGCACTAAAGTAAAATGGAGGGATGAACCTATCAGTAACACGGGATTTGTTTCTAAAGTCAAGAATAGTTGTAGCTAACTTATCCGATAATATATTCCCCCAATCCATGATTTCACTATTACATGCTGCTTCCATCAAAGGTACCATCTCTATGGAAAATTTTGAAGAATCATGCAATCCCTGTATTCGACACATCATGGCTCCAGCATAACAATAAGGAGAACATAAGGGATCGACGAAGTACTTACTCGAAGACTCATGTTTGTGTTTCGTTGGGTTCTGTCTCCATTCCCGTATAGGCTCCAACTCAGTTTCATTCTCATCTCTAAACTTCTCCAGGAATGCTTTATTATACTTCTTCTCTGGTTCGGGAAAATGGTACATTTGTCTCAAATCATTGGACTAAAATGAACTGAATACTCTCCCATTAACAGTGCAGAATGTTCTGTTCATAATTGGAATTTCTCCAATGGCCCATCTCACCACATCTGTGTATGGAAGAATTTGCTCTCGAGCCACTATCCTGTGCAAGTAGGAATCAGCCAAATCTTTTAGAGTAGCATCCGACTTCCGACTTGAGCCTGCTGTATCTTGTACCATTGTTTGCTGAGGTTCCTCGGCTTCAACTAGGTTGTAAATGCTCTGCCAAGTAGTATTGCCGAGGCCGAGACATGTGGTATCTAAGATTAATCCTTTTTTGCTTGGTCCTGGATCGGTGGCATGTTGTCCTGTTACCGCAGAAGCTAAAGCTGTTCCAGAATTCTTAGATTTCTTCCCCATTTGGTCTAAATTCACTACTTCGGAAAAGCTCTGCACAAGAGATAAAATGAACGTAATGCGGAGAATAGATGGCGAAAACCAAGTATAGAGGAATTGTGCCAATCAATGAATAATTAAAGATTATCATAAGGCTCCCGCGGATACAATCTCTGAAGGGATTTAGGCATAATTGCTCCATTAATTGGCCGTTTAAACCTGTCAATCATTGAAATTCTCATTATATCCTTTATTTGTTGAATAATCGTTTAAGCGTGGATTTGATTTTTTGGCGGTTGGACGCAAGTGAATCACTATCAGGAAGAGAAAAGGCTTTTAATAATAATTAATATAATATACTGAAGCCATATCAATCCTTTTCGAAAGTCGTGCTTGGCTTTATCGCAATTGGTGATCAGAGGAAACCTTGGGCAGTTTTATTTAAGTTATTGTGGAATCCCCGATCGCCGATAGCGATATCGCTTGACTCGCATCAGGAGATTTAAGGAGGATATTTTTCTTATATTCATATTGCATTCCCCGATTGCCGATAGTGATATCGCATCGGAGCAAGGAGAGGGACCTTTTGTTGTTTGTTTTCCCGATAACCGCTGGTTACTCATGCTTGTCGCATCAGGGAGAATCAATGGGTCTTTGTTATGCATCCTTTTTTATTGCAATATGCGATCTTGCAATCGCTTTATCGCAATAATAAAGAATTATTCATTTTATTATAAGACCGATTATTTATTAACTCAAAAAGGGTTTTACAATTTTTCGTTTGTTTCTGGACCTTTAGAGGAGTGATAGGTTAATACCAATTTAATCTAAAAGGGACCCATTTCATATTGTAGTTTTCTAAAGTAAAATTTTATGAAATGGGGGGTTTTTGTATAGCACAACAATTGGCGATTCGCTGGAAGAAACAATTATCTCTAAAAAATTATTGGAATATTTGAACTTTCTTTACATAGATATCTTATCAAAAAGGAAAATTCTAATAAAAATAAGTATACACACATTCTGAATATAATAAGAGCATGTTTTTGCTAATTCCTTCTCTCGTTAAAATTAAATACATTCTAAGTTTTAAATTGGCCTCTATTGGTTGATAATGATAAAACAAAACACCTTTCTAACTTAGCCTTTTTGATTGACTCCTTTGTATCAGGTAGAGCCTCTGCTGCCAGCAAACGTTCATAGTTTCGACAGGGATACCTTTTAACCATTTGATTGTCCATGACCCCTCCCATCTCAGAGTATGATTAAAAGAATGAATTGAAAACATGTTTTCATATTTTGAATTTCTCTTCTTTTCCATTTTTTGTAAGATAAAAAACCATTGTCTTGGTTTGGTTGCCAGCTGTTTTGACAATGCCATTTAATGGTTGTAATCTAATCGAACAAGCTGGCTCGTGATGAGACCCCTTGTCTTACGCTTATAAGCCATTACCCTGTTTTGGTATGCAGTGTTGGTAATGTTGGTTAGACTATTTCCCAATGATCATGGTAAGCAGGCTTGTGATAAGACCCCTTATCTTTATATCAGATATTTTAGAATCACACTCTGAGTAATCATAAACTTGGACGAATGGGATGGACAATTTTCTCCTTAAGAGAAAATGGATGACAAGGTAAGACTTGAAGATGCTAAGATTGAATCAGTTTCTGGTTTGATATTGATAACCCTTTTGTGGCCAGTTTGAAAACATTAAAATGATTTACAGTACTTCTAAATCTTGAGAAGATTTTCACAAAAATAAAATGGGGTTTTTAGAATGTTAATATACCTAATTTCCTAGAAATTGTCCCTTTTGTTTAAGGTTTCTATTTTACAAAAGTAAATATTAAAAGTACTTCTTCTAAGCAAATTTTCAATATAACAAAGGCCAATAGAAGCTATTTTACAACTTTATTTCCTAATGGTCATAAAAACTACAAATCCTACTGAATTGAAAAGAGAAGGCGTTACCTCCTCAATTGAAGAATTTCTTTAAGATGAGGCCGTTAACAGGAAGAGAGTCCGTCTTTCCTGATAGATCTTGTAATATGAATGTTGAATGGCCTATCTTGTCACTGATCTGAAATGGTCCAAGCCACATAATTTGGAATTTGGTGTGTTTACCTTTATCCTCATGTGCTTTGTCCCATTTCAGAACTAGATCACCAACCTGCAACTGTTTAGAACTAGACGAGGCTGAATCAAATGACGACTTGATTATCTACTGATGTTTAGAATGAGTAATTTTGGCCTTCTCTCTCTCTTCTTCTAATTTTAAAATTTGATCATGTCTGAGTTGGATAGAAGAAGAGGGGCTTTCTTCAATAAACTGAACTAGGGCTAGAGAAGGAAGCGCTAGATTGGTCGGTAGTACTGCTTCTTTCCCATATACAAGATTGAATGGAGAAGTACCTATAGAGGCCTTCTGCGTTATTCTATCAGCCCATAGTGCGAATATTAAAGATTTATGATAGTTTTTATGATTTTGTTCGATAGTTCGCTTAATGATTTTGAGTAGATTTTTATTAGTAGACTCTGCTAGACCATTACCCTGGGGATAGTAATTTGCAGAATATTTCAATTTAAATCCTCTTTTAATAGCAAACTCAAACATGGCATTTCCAGAGAAATAAGATGCATTATAAAAAACAATAGCATTTGGGACACCAAACCTGGTAATGATAAATTGGTCTATAAATTCTATAATTCCTTCATAGTTTGTTGTCTTTAACAGAATTGCTTCAACCCACTTAGTAAAGTAATCAATAGCAGTAAGGATATACTTATGTTGTTTGGAGGATTGTGGAGTTATTTCCCGAATGATATCTAATCCCCATTGTTCAAAAGGTTGATCAATGTTGACAGGTTGCAAAGGGAAAGCTGGTTTCCTTTGTCTTCCACTGGAGATTTGACAACTTCGGCATTTCCTTACATATTCATGGGTATCTTTGAAGAAGATGGGCTAGTAATATCCAACATGAATGATTTTGTGAGCTGTTGTGTCAGCTCCAAAATGTCCTCCGGCTGGTCCATCGTGTAGCTCCTGCAAAACCTTTGGTGCTTCAGGTTTTTCTAGGCATCTTAATAAAATTGAATCATAATTTTGCCTAAAAAGCACATGATCAATGATTATGAAGTTTTTTGCCTTTAATCTAATGGCCCATTTGTTTTTATAAGAAATATTAGGAGGTGCATGTCCATTTTTCAATAAAAGATTAAATCTGCACATTGAGATTTAGAATTGGTAATACTTATCTGGTTGATTTCTTCAATATGATCTGTATCATCTTATTCCGGAATGTTGGATGTTCCCGCTAATAATCTGCAAAAACATTGGCCTCTAACAATCTTTGCTAGCCTGATTTCCAAGTCATATTCTTGAAGTGTTGTAACCCAATTCGCCCTTTTTTCACCTAATTCCCTTTGGATCAGTAATTGCCTTACTGCAGAAAAAGGAACTATAACTTTTGTATGGGCTTTTAGAAGGAAGGGCCTGTAGCGTTTGATGGCTTTATACACAGCAAAGGCTTGTTTTTCAACTTCAGAGTAATTTAGTTCCACACCCTGAAAATTTGAACTAAAAAATGAAATCGGTGCTTCCAAGTCGTGATCATTAATCTGAGTGAGTACCACTGCATAAGATGAATTGGATGCGATAGTGTACAATATGAAATGATTAGAAAAATTAGGAGTGTTTAAAGCGGGGGCATTGATTATTGATTGTTTGATTAAATCAAATGCTTCCTTTTCCACAGACCCCCATCTAAACACTGAATTTTTCTTAATCATGGTTTGTAATGGTAAAGTGATATGAGAAAAATCAGGAACAAATATTTTGACAAAGTTGATCTGACCTAAAAATGATTGCATGGATTTTTTGTTATGAGGAAAAGGGATTTCAAAAATTTCTTTAATTCTGTCGGGATCAATATAAATACCATCTTTGGAAACGATAAAGCCCAAGATCTTTCCTTGATTTAAAGCAAAGAAGGATTTTTTGGGATTAAGTGAAATACCATACCTTCTACAGCGTTCAAATATTTGATTCAAATCATGTAAATGGTTGGATCTCTTTTTAGAAAATACAACAATATCATCTAAATAGATGATTACTGTTTTGTTGATCAATCCTTTGAAGGCTATATCCATTGCTCTTTGGAATGTAGCTCCTGCGTTAATAAGTCCAAAAGGCATTTTCTGATAGGCGTAAGTTCCCCATTTTGTTCTGAAAGTTGTTTTGAGTCTCTCATCAGGATGGACCAGAATTTGGTTGTATCCTGAAAAACCGTCTAGAAAGGACATTAGCTCAGAACCTGCTACTGAATGGAGTATCTGCTCCATGGTAGGTAATGGGAAATTATCTTTTTGACTTGCCTTGTTTAGATTTCTGAAATCTATACAAATCCTGATGTTGCCATTTTTCTTCCTAACAAGCACCATATTGGAGACCCAGTTTGAGTGCCGAACAGGAAAAATAATCTTTGCTTTCAAGAGTTTATTGAGTTCTGATTTTATTTGGCTCTCTAAGTTTGGATGTATTTTCCTCAATTTTTGTTGAATTGGTTTTTGTTCAGAAAGCATTGGAATGGTATGTTGGATGATTGATGTATCATATGTTTCTAAATCATCATACTTCCAAGAGAAGACATGTTTATTTTTCCTTAATAATCTAATAAATGCTATCCTTTCTTCCTCAAAATGTCCTAGTCCTAAATTGATATTTTGAGGGTTCTGCTCAGTGACGAGATTTATCAATTCAAATCTTAAGGTAGAACTTTGGATTTTTGAATTGGTTACCTATTTAAACCTGTCTTTAATGTCGTAGAGATCTTCAAGTTTAACCACAGGCCTTGGTATTGAGTTTTCCTCATGCTTTTCTTTCATCTGAAGATCATAATCGCTTTCATCAATGATCTGATCATTGTAGGACTTGTTGGAAGATAAGAAATGTAGGATGTCTTCATCGTGATTGAACACTCACCAATTGGTGACATTGTCAGGAATTGATGGCCTAAATATCAACTCTACTGAAAATCTATCCGGGCTATAATCTTCAGAAGGTAGGAGTTTAGAAGCAACATTGGCCAACAAGTCAGTTGCTGCATTCTGGGATCTACGAATAGGTGAAATATTGAATGCTAAGAAATGAGATATAAGTTCCTGGAATAAAGACTGATAGTGTTTGAGGTGATTAGAGAGACAATGGATTGTATTTCGAACTTGTTTTATGACAATCTCTGAATCGCCAAACACTTTTAAATATTGAACTTTCAGGCCAATAGCTTTATATAGTCCTTGCACCAAGGCCTCATACTCAGCTATATTATTCGTGCATTCAAATTCTAATCTACAAGAAAGCATTTCTTTTTCTCCCTCAGGGCTGACTAAAATACACCCTGCTCCTGATCCTTCACTGGATTTAGAACCATCAAAATATAAAGACCAAAATAAAGAATTATCAACAATTTTATTTACAAAATTCTCAGTAACATTAACACATCTTGATCTGTCAGTTTTTGAAAAAATTTCGATTTGTGATGTGAAATTGTTTACCGAGAATGGAGATGGTTGGGCAATATAATTGCCAAAGAATGATTCAGAAGAATAGTTTCCCAATTTGTTATTGTTAAATGCAATTGGTTGATTCTCCTGTTCGAGCTCTGTGACAGTGTGGGTCATGTGTTTCTCCCGATTGATTTTTATTTGATTTGGCTTTCCCTTGTAGGGCAGCCACATATGAGACCAATCGGTAGAAATATACCCATGGAGCTTCTCAGGCCAATCCCTGCTCAAGCTTAAACCATAAAACTCAGGTATATCAGCGATTAAGATATCAATTCTTTGAACCACTCATGGATCAGTCGATAACCTGATAGTAACATAGTTTATTTCCCCCAATACCTGGACTTTGGTTCTATCTAACTACACAATGTGAATTGAAGACTTTTGGGGTTCTATGTTCAGTTTCAAACAAACTGAAGCTGGCATTATATTAGATGATGCCCCTGAGTCAATCAAACAGTTGTGTAGATTTCGATTGTAGATTTCATAGATTAAGAGGAAAGGGGGGATATGAGAATTTGATTTGTCTCCAATTAGAATCATATCAGTAGCCTCAACTCTACCAGAAGGTGGTTGTCCTGAATCATTTTTAGCTTTAGCACTAGGAAGAGGCGAAGAAGGAACTGCATTTAGTTCTTTAAGAAGCAATTTCTGCTAATGTTTTAATTTGTTGAGTTCAAACATGGTGATGTTTGCTTTAGTCTTCTTCATATCATCAACAATATTGTAATCCATTGAATCTGATACTACCAACGTCTTTGATGTTGAAGGTATATTTGAGGATGATGGTTGGTTCTGAGGCACTGTTGCAGCTGGCTTCCTTGTGGGTACCTTTTCCTTTGTAGTATTAGTACCTGCACTCCTTTTCTTTGAACTTGCTTGGACAGGTTCCGGGGCACTTTTTCTCCTAGTAGTCACAGGAAAAGCTTCTTGTTTAGTTTCAGTGTCGGAGTTAGGCAATATGAAGTCCCACATTCCATGGCATTCAATGACTTCCTCTTCCTCGAATTCATCGGATGGTGCAATTGTTTCATCTTCTTCTTCTTCCTCAGGGTCTGAATCTTCATTAGATATAACATTTGGTGGTTTTGACTAAGGTTTCTTAAAATTCCTATATGGTTTCTTTGTTGAAGTTTCTGCTACTTGCTTTTTAATTTCAACCATTTTATTTGCAATTGTTTTGAGGACCTTTTGAAGACCCTCCATATCGTATGGATCTTTGCTGATTTTCTTCTTTGAATCATCCTTGAAAGACACTTTTTTAGATTCCTGTCTTCGAGAGCAGCTTTCTTTTCCAAAGCGATTATACGTTTTTTGACAGCGAGGGCTTCTTTCATATTTTCAGCCAAAGTAGGTTTTCCAGCCCTATCTACAAAAATGGCTATATTTGAAGGTAAGGCTGTGATGTACCATTCACTTCTAATTTGTTCACTTGGCTTGGAACCGGTAGGGATTTTATTCAAGAGTTTATTAAATCGGGAGTTAAACTCTTTAATTGGTTCTCTAGACTCAATCCTTAGATTTGAAAGATCATTAATGAGTGTGGCCAAGGATCTATCAGCGCCATATTTGGTAAGAAACTGCTCCTGAAAGGTATTCCAATTGGTAATGGATCTAGAGGGCAAGGAAAAATACCAAGACCTAGCTGATCCTTGTAACGTGTAGGGGAAAAGTCTAACTACAACATCTTCTTCTGTTACTTCTTTCAGATTAAGTGACAACATGAAATTATTTATGTGTTCCTCAGCTAATGTTCCAGCTTCTGGATTAAACTTTTGTAACCATTTCTCAGAATAATCAGGTAATGGATGTAATGGTGTAGGCATAGTGACTGTACTAGGACTGTTCCATGGATTCTGAGCCATCTTGGGAGTACCAACGATTTCCTGTGGTGTTCCAGGTGTTTGGGGAGGAGGTGGAAATAAAGACTAAAAAGATTGTGATGTTGAAGGTGGTGACCCCTGGTGAACAATAATATATAATGGGGAAGTGGATGTTTGACTTGGCACTGGAGATGATGAGATGGAAGATGATGGAGAAAAGGTCTCACTACCAGAACCCCTAGTGTTCTTTTTAGCCCTTTTCCTTTGGGGTAAAGGCAACTCAGTTGGTTCAATGCCGAGTTTTTCGCTTTGAAGTCTGGTTAGAGGATGAGGTAGGCGGAATTGCGAAGTCTCACTGCCTTGAGATACTTCAGATCTCTGAGGTGATATGGAGAAGCCTTGAAGTTTTTGGATGATAGACTGAACTTCAGGGGACTCCGGACTTAAACATTCTGAAGTATGGTGGGGTTGAGAAGTGGTAGTTGATCCCTCTTCTTCTCATTTGGACACTGGTATTTCAGAATGCAAACGAGAGGTCCGAGGTGAGGTGGAGGGTGATTTACTCTATGAATGGTCTGTAGGTTTTGATTTACTCGCCATTCATAGTTAATGGCCCTCCTCCTAGCACCAAAAATGTTGATGCCCCGAAAATCGTTACATCAACATCGGAGGATAACCACCCAGTCCAGACCTTAATACAACTCCTTTTCCGTTTGGGATGGTGGCTATAATGGGACCAGCTTCCCAATAATGAATAAAAGGGGGTGGATGAATGATTGGTTTTCTAATAATTGATAATAAATGGAGGACTTACTCTATAAGCGAAAACGTAGATGACTATTTTATCCTGGGAAGCTTCTATTCTTAAGTGCAACATTTAGTGATCTATGTTCACTGATAGGCATATAGACGACACTATTCAATAAACAAAGACATTCATTTAAATGATAATTGCTTCATTCAAATAGATGAACGAAGTAATTGATAAAACATTGCTACACTTCTCTTTTTTATATTACTGATACATGCATGATTAGAAGAATAACAAACTATAAACGTCCAATAGTGGAAAGTATAAAGTCTAATGTTAAAACACATTCACATATTCAATAATAGAAAGAATGATCAAACAACAATTCACGTAAAAAAAAATAAACTCAGAGAGATAATAGTACCATATGAGCTGCAAATCATTCCCAACGTCAATCACAATTTGAATTCCTTCTTTCAATTCAAAAGTACTTTTAAATAAAGGCAGTAGTGCACATCCACATAAAAGCTTCGTTATCAAAATTTGGAAAGATTGGTCCAGTTTTCATAAAAGAATATGCCTGAAGTACAGTAGTGCAACTTCAGGCTTAAGTCATATACAAAAACTTACGACCCTTTCTAAATACATGAAAGGGTCTATAAATACTAAACTAATCTAACAAACTACAAAATTAAAATGCTACTAAATTGGTATAATCCAATCTTGAGTATCTCCCACACAACAATCTGGTAATCGACAGCATGATTCATCATTTTGGTTGTTTGCCTTTTGTCCTGAGTTGGCATATTGCCAGCATTGGTTCCACTTCTTGAGGGGGGTTGAGACGAGAATTGATTTGAGCAGCATAGGTGGCATCGTGTATATCGGGAATGATACACCCGGTTGCATCCGTTACGCATTTGAGGGTGGCTCTCTGGCTGTATGGTTTTACTAGGAACAACAATAGGTGTCCCAAGTTAAACTTTTAATTGGAAAAAATTTTACTAGGAAAAAATTTTGTATTCCTATCCCCCTCCTTAAGCCAGATTTCCCTACTCTTTAATCTCCAAAAAGTTTCCTCCTGTTCTAAGATTTTAAATTTTTTCTTTTGGAGCTCCTTTATACGACATCTCATTTTGAAAGACAGTAGATGAGCAGCCAGGGATCCCAATATGTTGTCCAATTCCTTCTGAATTTCCCAGAGAGCAGATCTATTCATTTGCCTTTCCTTGACTTGCTAATCCTTAACCACCTTTCGAATGGAGTCCATTTTGTCTAGGAACGTCAGAAAACAAGGAAAGCTTCCAGATGATGACAACACTCTCCAGGATTTTATTATAATATCATTAAACTCTTGATCTTCCAGACATGATCTGTTGAATTTGAATGAGTAGCCTTTTCTAAAACCCTTTTCTCTCCGGCTTAGAAAAATCGGTCTATGATCTGATATGAACACATTCTCAATTGTTGAGAACGGAATGCCCATCTTATCAATTAGACTAGCATGTAGGATAAATCTATCAAGTCTCTTAGGTATATAAGCTTTCTCAATTCTTCCATTATCCACTTCGGAAGCATTTTGGGAGGGATTATATCAATAAGGTTACTACTTAGAAGCTCATATTTGATTTGGTCTACAAGGGGATCCTTTTTCCTGCTTATGCCCCATATTTCATCCAAATTTAAAGTGACATTAAGATCTCCTTCAATTTGGATTGCGAATGCACTTCACCTTTTTTTTAAATGCAAAGTGTATATTCCTCCCATCTGAATTGGGGAGCACGAACTTGATATTCCCAGTAACAATATTCGAGCCGAGGATTCTCCTATCAATGAGATTAGGGTTGCTTATGAATTTGATTAAGCTTATGTACACAATATGTTAGTCTCCTTTCCTATATGTAATCTATATGGTATGAATGCACGGTAGTGAGGAAGACAATGGGTGAAGAAGGACATTACATGTGGATGGGATGGAAAGGACATTACATGTGGATGGGATGGAGTGTATATCAACTATCACAACTTCATCTTTTCACATCAGACCTCTCAATGAAGAATGCTTTGGTGATATTATAACAAGTAGAAAGAACCTCCATTGTATCACGCTATTATGGGTGGAATGGGCTCTAAGACTTATATTATTATTTATTTGTACAACTAAATATAGATGGGGAATACTTATTAAACTCTAGCAATTGTTTTTCATCTATGTGACTTCTAGCTATTACATTGGTTAATAGTAATGGCAAGCAACTAGGAAGGATATTTGAGTAGGATAACAAAATTTCTACTATGGTTTTTCGGAAGGGAACATTTCAAGACCATCTTATGAGTGTAAGAAATCAATGGAAAAAAAGGCAAGGTCATTAAGAGAAAGGCAAAGTTTCCTCTTGTGGTAGCTTCAAGAATGGCCTAACAAAAGGTATTTTGAAAGATAAATGAGAAATGAGAAAGAAGTAAAATCGTTCAAAAATAAGGTCATGGTAAAAATGGATTATATTTCTAGCATCTAAAATGGCTCCCTTTGCAGGAGGGAAAGTAGCTCACTCCTTCATAAATGTGGTGGTCGAAGGAGGCCCAAGGCGCATTCTAAAAAACTCAAAACTGATGTAGATATGAAAGTTGGATACAAGGGTTTTTTCACATCAGTTTTCAATTACTTGGAATACAAAAACATAGTCTTTTGTAATGGTCCATATTTTTTCAATTCATCCAAATTTTATATGAAACTTTCAATAGAAAGGTTCAACATTAATAAAGTGGACTTCACTACATCACTGATATGGATTCAACTTTATTATCTCTCCAAGAATTTTCTATAGAAAGGTTCAACATTAATAAAGAGGACTTCACTACATGACTGATATGGATTCAATTTTATTATCTCTCCGAGAATTCTACGACCAAGAGTTACTCAAAGGGATTCATTAGGGAAATTTTGAGGTCTAAAATGGGTCTCCTAAGAAAAATGTACAACAAAAATAAACTTTATAAGAACCAGTAGGATTCAAGATGATGATGTCAACCATGGGGATGATTCACCATTTTTGGAGTAAAAAAGTAAAAAGATTAAAAAATAATAAAATAATAAAACTATTTTTTTTCAAATCGTATTTTCAACTTATCTCCCTAAGGTTTTACTCAAATTTTGAGTGGGAGTACTCGTTGGATGCAAAATTTAATTCCTCATCCAGGGAGTACTCATGTTGCATACTTTTGATAGACCCTGCTACATGAAAAATGATAAATACATGAAAAAATGTGATTGCAATCATGTTTTTCATGTATTTCTAATTTTTTCGTTTAGTATGGTCCATCAAAAGTATGCAACATGAGGACTCATTGGATGAGGAATCAAATTATGCATCCAACAAGTGTTTCCACTCGAAATTTGAGTAAACCCATAGGGAGATAAGTTGAAAATACGAGTTGAAAAAATGGTTTCTTCTTGTTTCCCTCTAAAATTTGATGATGTAATCTAATCTTATTTTATTATTTCCTTAGGAGGCCCATTTTAGACCTCAAAAATCCCCCAATGTGGAAATGCTCTTGGATCATTTTTTATGTACTCATAAGCCACAAAACAAGTGAGGTATGCATCCTATGCATGCATATGTTTGTATATGTGTCCCAAACAACTCCTTTTATCATATTCTTAATCTAAAAAGACAATTTATGTCACCAACCCTAGATTATGAACACATTCCTCCTAGACATAGAAAGCATCATGAGCATGGGAACCTATTCAGGGAATGCCCACTCAAATAGACATTGAAATAGCCAAAGCCTCAAGCTAAGAAAGATCAATATGTGTTTGAAAAGATTACCAACAAAAGATTATATAGAAAAAACAATGGAGGCATCTCAAGCGATAACCCAAAGAAAATGACATATATTCATCCATATCGAACCCAAAATAAAATCCAATGAATAATGAATAGGAAAAAGAAGATGAGAAAGAGAATATAACAGAAGTAATATATGGGCAACAAGAATATCTAGCTAAAAGAAGGAAGCTTCATAGTCAAAATGGAGATAACAACTAAGAGTATGTGGACATGACCCAAGAATAGGAGGTACCCATTGCAATAGAGGAGGGTGAGGAAATGGAACTCGAGAATGCATTTTTCTGATTGATAGCAGCAACATGAAGAAACAAAGAGCCACTATCAATCCCAAACTAGGAACTGGAAATAGTTTCAATTACTTCCATCAAGTCTTCATAGAATCACAAACATAGGAAAAAACGTCCTCCTTCCATATTAGGATCAAGAAATCCAACAATAATGGAAATAAAAAATATGCTAAGTAGGAAAGGAAAGAGGAAGAAAGAGTAATAAGCAATTGATTCAAGAAATGGAAGTTCTTTTGGCTAACTATGTAAGGATAACGCTAATGACAGAGTCCTTTAAACCAACCACCCAAGTAGATCTATCAAAAAAATCTCATGGAATGTCAGACGTATGAATGGAAAGTCCAAGCACATAATGCACGAGACCAAAATCCTAGAACAAAAACCAACTATAGCTATGATTCAAAAAACTAAGTCTGGAGTCACATATATTTGAATGAATAGCAAGTTTAAAATGGAAGAATAGCCAGGAAATGGAAATAGATGCATGTTGGGCCTCAGGAGGTTTAGCTATGTTATAGAATTTGAGGAAAATAATTCTATTAGATTTCATGGCCACTCAAAGAACCCTAAGAATAAAATCTCAGTAGGTAGCATCATAATCATATGGGTACATCACCAATGTTTATGGATCCAACACTAAAAAAGATAGAATTGATTTTCTTCAAAGTTTGCAACAAATGAATGGGGAAATTTAAGATGGAATTGGATAATAGGACTCAAGTGATGTTAATATAATAAATTTTATAGCTAAAAGGAAAGTGGGGATTCACATACTTGATGAAGAATTAGTCCAATTTGAAAACATGATACATCAGATGAAGCTAGTCAATCAAGAAACTAGTGATAGAATCTACACATAGAAGCTCAAATTTCCTCAATATTAGAAGGATTTTTTTATATTAGAATTGATAATACATACATGAATCACTATTGATGCTATAATCATGCCCAACTATGGCTTTGGTCATTGGCCAATAGCTATGAACATATACTAGAAGGTAGCCCAAGAAATGAGCCTTTCCGATTTGAACCATTTTGGATTCTCCACGCTTCTTTCAAGGAAAATATAGAAAAATGGCATGAAGAGGATCTTGCCATTAACAAATCACTTATCTACAAACTTCCTAGAAAATTGAAATACATGAAGAGCTAGTTAAAACTCTGCAATAGAAAATCCATTGAAAATATTCATGATGAAAATGAACGACTTCACAAAGAGATGGAAGCGACATGGCTCAAAATAATCAATTAAGTAAGAATGGAGAAATTGGAATAGAAAGAAACAAGGACTCCAACTCAACTAGGAAAATTCCTAATTTAGGAAGAAATCAAGTGGAAGAAAAAATATTTTGTATTATTACTAGAGGGAGAGTGAAAAACAAAATTATTTCACAAATTGATGCTACACCATTGCTAACACAACATAATTTCATTGATTAGAAATATTCTAGAGAAAAAATTAGAGGATCATAATGAAAAAAGGAAGAGTTGGTTTCCTATTTCAAGACTCTTCTCATATAACCCTCAAGGAAATAGAAGATGATGTCATGGACATGCCAAGAGGCAAGTCCCCTAGTCTAAATGGGTTTACTTCTAGCTTTTTCTAATATTGGTAGTCAATAATTGATAATGATGTTTTATAGCTGATGGAAAACTCTAGAACTGGAAAAAAGACATCACCTAAAACTTTTGAAGAAAAATTAAAGGTTGAAAAAGAATTATGAGCATAGGAAGCAATTCATATATGGAAGAAATGAAAACCGAAATGAAAACTTCTCTTCCTATTGAAAAAAGACATCACCTTAAACTTTTGAAGAAAAATTAAAGGTTGAAAAAGAATCATGAGCAAATGAAGCAATTCATATACTGAAGAAATGAAAACCGAAATGAAAACTTCTCTTCCTATTAGAACACCAGTAGTAATTAAAATATAGGAAAGAAGTTGTTGATTTCAAAAATCTCCTAAGGATGAAAATCTTACAAATTATATAACATATATTAAGAAAGCTCTAGGAGAAAGCATACCAGCCTAGGTAAATGTGTAGTGGCTAGACAATAGGAAGAATGTTAGTAGCAAACATTTAGAGCATAAGAAGAAAAAAAGTTATATTAGGTTCCAAGGAGTGACTTGCTCTAATATCAATTGATCAGAGCCTCACTGCTTAGTTGAATCTTCCAAAACCTTAATATCAATTGATCAGAGCCTCATTGCTTAGTTGAATCTTCCAAAACCTCTATTGAGAACTAATGAAGCAAGCACAATCACACAAGATAAGATAAAAGACTCTAATATTCACTTGTATTATCATGAGGATTGATGGACTTTTAAGAAGATTACAAATACATATTTTAGAACTTGGCTCCTTTGTTGTGAATTGTGAAATAGGAAAAAGCTAAATACATTATTTAGACATTATCTTTCTTGATATAAATTACCTATGACTAAATATTTCCATCCTCATTAAATGTTACCCTTATAAGCTAATCAACGTAACTACCCATAAATGGAGATATTCCCTGTCACCATTACACCTTAAAAAAAAATACAAACATTCATGATTGCCATAGTGCAAATAAACAGCCATCTTCTTACTAATGCAACTGTCACGGAATGTTACGCCTCTACTTATGATGTAGAGTAGCTCTGCTCCTATATTCTCTCTTTTGATAGCTCTACACAAGACTACAAACCCCCAAAATCTCCGTTCAAACGGAGCAGCCTGGTGCAGAGCAACTCTTCTCTTTTCCTGTTCTTTTTCCTAATAGCACTACTCAATGCATGCAAAACCTGCAAAACCTGCAAGTAACTAATACCAACATAGTAGTGTAGATAAAATATTTAAACATGGAACTGATTTGTAGTAGTCTCACTTGTGTTTACTTGTATTTAAATTTCTGGAGGCGTCACCTATAAGTCTATAATATAAACAATGTGAAAAAAATCACATCACCAATTCCAGCTTCTAAAATTTTGATATTTAAAACCGTATGCAATTTTGTCCCACCGTCTAACTGAGAGCATTTCTTTCGTTGACTAACAATGGTTGCAAAAAGAGAGGAAGTTTGTTGAGGCATGTTACTTTGGCCTCCCTTCATAGAAGTGATAGTTCCTCTTCCTTTGTTTCGAAAGGCGGTTGGATTCAATGTGCTTACCAGGTTAGGCTCCATAATCAGTCCAACTACTTACACTGGATACCATCTATTGAACGTGGAGTAGTGTTTAGTTTGGTGACGAGAAGAAAACATGATTTTGCGGAGGAATAACATTATTGTTTATTTTACATTTCGACCCTTAGCCCATGCAAATTCTGTTTTTAAAATTGCAACTTTAAATGTATAGACGAATTCAATTCAACATTACGAAACACTTGGATTGTAGAGCTCAACAACTTAAAATTACCATTTTACTAATTTTTTTATAATATTTCAATTAAAATTAATATAAAAAATTTAAAAATCTATCTAGAAAATGGCCAAAATATTTTATTATATCATTTTAACACATGGTGAATCTGTAATTGTTAGGCATAATCTATGGGAAACTCAAGATCAATCTTAGTAGCTGTCATTATAACACCAAGAGTACATCTAACTACCTGTAAATCGGATATACTAAGATCCTATGATTTTAACAAGAGCAGACTCTACATACCCCTAAAACTAGAATATGTTGGGGATTTTTAAGGGGAAAATCCCAAAAACAAACAATTCATGCACACAGAGACAATGCTCTGTTTCCTTTGCTCCAAGATCTTTTTGCACAGAGAAGTCTTTAAAAAAAAATTACACAGAATAGACTATTCCACCACCATAAAATGATTTCTATTCATTAAACAAAAAAAAAACACTTACATATTCATCCTCTTTTACTCAGAGGGATTCACCAAAACATTTTCACAAAACTTACTCTGCCT